>VXBJ01001062.1:385877-481148 GCA_013400055.1 Nycticryphes semicollaris
TCCACTATGCCAAGAAACTCAGCCTGGTTGTGTCAGCAGTCCTTTTACAGATGAGATCTGTGCTGGGATGAGTTCTCCACCTTGCCTATCTTTCTGCATCTCCAAATCTACGTAAGTCACTTGAGTTAACTTACAAGCAAATGTACAGGTATAATGGCCAATAAGATGTATAGGCTAACCTATCAGCATAAAACTATTCACAGCAACTATTGTCATGATTTACTGTGTGTCTTCAACGACAAGAAAAGTGATATATTATTTCCCTGACTTTAATAGAAATCCATGTGGGAGGTAAAATTTACCCTGACTTTATTCAGCTTTTGGTACATAGACAATTAAAATTACTCCCCCCTTTCTCCATTACTCAGCAGATTAGAAGTTAGTCTTCCTGTGCTGTTATTAGAAATGCCATTGTGCTATATTCTGTTGCCTACCATAATGTAATTGTTAGAGAACTTTGATCTAAGAAAACATTGAGCTATGCTTTTGCTAGAAAATGAACACTTTTATCAACAACAGAAAACTCTGTGATGGATTTTAAAAGCTTAATTTCATTTTAAGTGCTCATCAATCATTTTAAAGTACATTTTCTCTTGAACTTAAATTAAACAGGTAAAAGTGGCACTCAGATATAGGTGTAAATTAGAAAAAATTAAGTAAATAAGCACTGGGGGTTTTAGGCATAAGCATAGGAGACACGGTGCAGAATATCACAACATAATCACACTATGAAGTAGAAGTAACAGCACTACTCTGACAGCAATGAGACACATGATTCATATGTATGTGTTATGGATAGTTTAACTATAGTGAAGTCTTAACACCATTTATATCTTAAACTGATTTCAGTGGTGCCACTAACCAATGCAAATATAACTCCAATCTGAGACAAAAGATGGGTTTGAAAGAACTTCCTGCATACTTCACTTTGTTTTGATGGGGGGGGAGTTGTTTGTTTTTGTTTCTTTGTTTGCTTTTTAACACTTCTGTTAAACTGGATGGAGGGAAGTCCCTCCAAAAAGGAAAGAAAACCCCAACTTTGAAAATATTTGCATAAAATAAAAAAATGGCTTTTCTGAATTATACTTAGCAGAAGTGGAAAAGATGGCATTTGTGTCCATAAAATACTGTCATATACAGTTAACACACCTCTAAAGAGCTGTAAGAAGACAAAGGCATTGACCTCCCACTGCAACTCAGGACAGAGAGCCAGGAGGAGAGAAGTTATTACAAGATCAGCGGGAGTGACTATGACTCTCTTAAAAACAGTGGGATCACAGTTACTAACTGGGCTGGGCACGCAGAGGTAACACCTCCAGATGGTGCCACTAGATACCCTTTGGGGTAACCAAGTTGACCTCTGCTCCAAAGGGAATTATGGTTACTTCCTCCTTAGCAATAGGTCTCATCAACTTATTGATAGAATTTCCGAAGGTGGAACAAAAGATTTGGAAATATGATCAACGTATCGATTGCCTTGGGCCTCAGCCCATGGGTGGAAAGATGGGCACAGGTGGGTCAGCTCTTAAGGATGGGTTGCCTGACTTATGACTACCTTCACATGGACTGTGACATTAAGAGCTTGGTGATGTAAGGGGGTGGCCCTGCATCAAAAGCCACAATTGCTGCCAATGACTACCCTGATTACTGGAAAAGATCCTCCAGCCAATGAGCATTTACAGAGAAGATCTTGGGTGTATATCCTATGGAGTCAGAGATAAAGACTGTTGGAAGGGCCAGATCATCTGTGGGCAGTGACATGATTGCAAACAACATCTGTCCTGGTAACCAGAAGAGATTCCCCCAGATGTCATGCCCTTGGTGAAGACCCTGGGTGTCTATCCTCGAGGAGTTAGTGTTGGAGAGGCCAGATCATCTAAAGGCAGTAACTCTGTGTCTGGGATTTAGAATTGTGCATGGTTACTGGTGTGACTGATACGGTAATAACTTGATTGTGACTGTTAATAAACTAAGCATGAAACGGGGATGTAGGATCTCCTAATGATTACTTGTAAGTATATTGACCCATCACATATAAATAATGACCTATTACTGGCCATGACTAGAGGACAGGTCACCTTTCCTTAACCCAGAAATATGTTTGATAAATAACCTATGCTAGGCAAGCAGGCAGCAGTAAGATAAGTGTATATGGTGGGTGTAACATCAGCTTTGTTGCCAACAAACACTAATAATTTAGGTTTGTGACTTGTCTCTCTGAATTACATATTTGTGTATAAACAGATCAAACTCAAAAGTTATGAAATAATTTGAAATTACACTTTTGAGTATAAAAAAAAAGAGAGAAAAAAGACACAATCATATCAAAATATGGAACTCATCAACTCGCAAACCTCAGCTGATGTAATTAGAACTGGATCCGGAGCTCCTGATTTTACAAGCTCACGCGTACAAGGCCTTTGGATATGAAAGATCTGAATTTTGTACTTACAAACCCCAAATTTCTAGCTCACCTCATTTTAAGGAAAAGCTAGCAACTGTGAGACGATAGGTGACATATGCAGAGAGCACTGAAACAAGATGTTTGAAGTGCCCAATTTGGTTTCATACGTGTTTCTAAGCCAACAACAAATTTATCTGAGCAACCCTGCTAACATCCTCCTCGTCTGCCATCCAAGTTGCAACGGCAGTAGCACACTTAGGTGCGTTCACCCTTTGTGATAAACTGTCGCTCTTTTGGGGACAAGGCTGTTTGCTGACATAGTTGGATGGAAAAAAAATCTATCCAGAACATGAAGCTGTTTGTTCAGGCTGAGACAAACCAACAGCACACTGGCCTATAGAGGAGATCACAGTCCCTGATCCGCCTCCCCCCTTTCTCTCTACCACCACTACAAACGCGCAAACTATCTCTTCTATTTCTGTAGGCTGTGATACTCGCCTGAAAACAGGTTGAACTACACCAGCTGCTAATCCAGCTGGAAAGTATCGTTTGGTTTTGCTTATTCAGTTGCCTTGTCTGCCTTGAAAGGCCCTGACTTCTCATAAACTGCCTGGTGCTAACAACCTGAAAATTATGTTCCTGTGAACTCTTACAGCAACGGATGAGAGTTTCCAAATGATGGGAGTGAAAAATAAAGCACTTATACTACTTCATGTCATGATTTATTATTAGGCAAATGAACTTCAAGAGATTTAGCATCTGAGCTGGCTTAGAGAGGTCCAATGAGCACTGGAGCCACTATAAAGAACATGAAAGGAGTGTATGGGCAGGAGGAGGGGAAGAGACACAAAGACAAGATGAGGAAGGTCACTACTTTTAGTAGTGATGCAAATTTAAGTCATAATGAATTAGCATCACCCTTAGTGAAAAGAAAGTTAAGGTATGGAATTAAAACTGTGGGGGGAAAACCTACCAAGGTGTTTGGATTTTTTTCCTTCAGCTCTGTAGGGTTGTTAGTCAGTGACATTTCTGCAAAAAGCTAAGCCTTTTGAGTTATAACGAAGTGACAAGGGGACAGTTTCAAACACATGAAAACCTTTGGTTTGGCCTGAAAAAAACTTCATCATCCAGAAACAATGTTTTTTTAATAGTTTAGGAGGCTGTAGAATAAGATTCCTAAGACAATTTTTTTGGGGGTATTTTTCCCACATGCAGCATTGTCTACTGCAAAAGTTGCCTGTAGTAAAAGCTGCCTGAAGGCACAAAAACATTTTTACCCCATTTGGCTTCTTCAGGTACGGCTTCTATCGTCCCACAGCTGCTGCTGAAGATACTACTTAAGTTAATACTATGTACAGGCATCAAGCAAGAATACCATCTGAATCCTGAAAAGAATTACTTGTTCAAATGCTTGTATCCAAGGGAAAAGGAGGCCTGAGAAGAAGGTAAAACCACCACTTGGTGATATTCTTATCTTTGGTTGTTATACCACTGATAACATGTAATCATAATTGTAAACCAAACAGTTTTAATATAAAACACTTAACAAAAACATAAATCATTCTAGATTTCTTGTATTTGAAAAAGCTGAACTTTGTATTTGAAAAAAAGCTCATTTCTTTTTGCAGCTCTTACCATTGTCTCCTGAAATGGTCTTGGCCTGCCAGCAACTGAGGTTGATCAGACACACAGAGAAGCATACAACTCTTGGATGAGACTCCAGAAAAGCCTGTAACTCTCAATAAACGCCCGAGATATAAAAATGTAAATGCAATCAGGACACATTTGGACCTCAAATAAATTTGCCAATTGACCAATTCACTGACCTCAACCCACAAATACCTTTGTTCTCAGTAGAATAATTTAGGCAGAATGTAAATGCAAATTCTCACAACCTTGTGAGTGTTACCAATTTCTTTTAAACCTTAACATCAGTTAAGTGGTTGCATAACGAGTCATACAAATAATCTCACTGACTCTTGTGCGATTACATAGGTAAGTAAATTATGCATATCTTTGCAGGTTCTTGATTTGCATCAGTCATATACCACAAGCAAGAACCGAAGTTAGTATTTTCCTAACTCCACATCAGTCAGCAAATACGGCTTCAGACAACTTTTAAGACCCATATTGTCCACAGATTTTAATTCCTCTCCCCCCCTGCTAGTGGCTTCTCTCCGTCTCACATATCCTAAATTAAGAAACGCTTTGTTGCTCTTGATTTAGCATCTTATTTAAAAAAAATAACTAAATACCAAACCCAACCACTGGCAAGCAAGCAAACAGCCTGCTTGGCTGAAGCTGCCGTGTAGCACAGCTGAAGGGGCTAAAGTTAAGCCAAGTTAAACACAAAAATAGTGTCTTTTTCTCCCCCCACCAGGGTCACGCCGAGGAAGTTGTGAGGGAAGGTGAAGCGGAGGGAAGGGGACAGGAGACCACCTCTCTCCCGGTTCAGCACGGCGCCGGCCCGCGGGGCAGCGCCCATCGTCGTGGCCTCCCGGTAGGGCGGCACCAGCACGCCCCTGCTTGGAGCGGGGAGCGGCGGGGAGTGCCTTAGGTCAGTCTCTCCGGCGGTGCGATGCCCTTCGCCGAATCAAAATGGGGAGCGGGTGGGTAGTAGCTGCACTGCGAACTTTACTGATGAGCTTCTGTAGCTGAGGAGAGAGATCAAACACAGGAACGGGGCTGGACGGGGGACCAACAAAGCCCAACTGCCTCCCTCCCAACGTGGATCCCGACGGCCCCTCGCAGGTCTCCCGCCGCCGCGAAGCGGGGACTAGCCCGGGGACAGGCGGGCCGCCGAGGGCTGGGGGTGGAGAGGGCGGTCGGGACAACCAGGAAGGTAGAAGGACTGAGCGGTGGCGTCCCGGGCCGTGCTGCCCCCGCCGGCCTGTGCGCCGGCGCCGCAGCCGTGCCGGCAGCAAGTGGCGGCCATCGCGGGCTCGCCGCCCCCGTGCGCCCCTCCGAGGACGGAGGGGTGGGGGCAGAGGAGGCGGAGGAAGCGGCGGCGGCGCCAGGAACAGGGAGGCGGCGGCACGGCGAGGGAGGGAGCCGGAGCTGAAGCCGGGCCGGGCCCCGCAAGAGCAACAGCAGCGCCAGCTCCTCCTCCTCCTCGGTGAGTCCCGCTCCGCCGCTCCGGAGAGGCTGCTCGCCGCCGAGCCCGAATGCCGGCGCAGGCCGGGCCGCGCCGCCGAGGTGCCCGGGAAGAGGCCCGCGCCGGGAGCGGGACACCACGGCCTCTGCTGGGTGAGCGTCCCCCGGGCAACAGGCGCGCCGCGGCCCGTTTCCCCTCTCCCTTCTCCCGGTGGCCGCGGAGAGCTGGTGGGGCGAAGGGAGAGCCGGAGGATGGGGACGGCGCGGTTCGCGGCATAACCAGCGCTCTCTTCCCCATCCGCGGCCCCAGCCTTCTCTCCCCCTTTGTTTCCTCGGCTCCCTGAGCCTGCGGCGGCGGCCAGGCCTTGCGGAGGCACCGGGGCTGCGGCGCGGCCTGCAAGGCAGGCGAGGAGCAGCGCTGGGCCCGGGCAGGCGAGGCGCTTGCCTGGCCCTCGCTGTGACAGGAGGGGGGACGCAGCCGGCTTCTCGTCCCCGTTAGCCGCGGCTGTGGGGCCCGCCGGCCTCCTCCCCTGCTTTAGGCCGCTGCCCAAATGCACCCGGCTTCAACCGGTGCCATTATCGGGGGCAGCTGAATTAGGCTGATTCCCTTCCTCTTAACCGCCTGCAGTTTGGGCTGGGGGGTCCCCGTCTCCAGCTGGGTGGGTGTCCGGAGGTGGAGGGGGTTTGTGCGGCGACGGATTCCCAGGGCGCCGCGGTGTTGCGAGGTGAGAGTGTACCCGAGGGGTCCCGAAGGGGCGAGCGGAGAAGAAGGGCTGCTTTCTGTGACAGGGAGCACTTAAAACCTTGACTTTTAACAAAAACCCCCACAACACCAACCCCCCAACTTTACTGCCTTTCATTGTTCTGCAAGCTGCTTATTACATTCTCTTTCCCTAATGGTGCCACTTTGCTCAGAAAACAACTAGTCCTGGCCCAGGTCTATCCGTTTGCTTAAGAAAAAAACCCACCTTTCCAAAACACGGAGGTTTTTAAGAGGTATAGAGGATGGTGCTTCTGTGAAGTGAGGTGGTTTGGCTGTGTCTCTCTTCTTTATTCTTTCATCTTTTCTCCCCATGTTTTCAAAATCATGTTATTTTGGAATGCAGGGGGTTTTTTTTCGTTTTTTTTCCCCTTTTTTTTTTTTTGTTGTCTGCAGAGTAAGTACTCTGTTAAAGAGTTGGTTGCAGAATACGCTTAAGTCAGGGAACTTTTCTCTTCCAGTTACTAAATTCTTATGCCCTTTCACCATCAGGTCCCAACCCTTCTTTCCTACCTGCCAGGAATGTTTATGCTGTGTCCAGCTTAATACATCTGTAGTTAAAAAACATACCAGCTGCAGGCCTGCTGTCTTAGAGACTTGCTCTCTGCAAACAGCTTGAGGAAGAATGCGTCCGCATTTCTGCTCTGGGTGGAAAAAATAGCACTTTTTTTCTTTTTTTATGTTAATAAACACATTCTTGGATTGTGGAAAATATGGATGCTTCAGTGTCATTATGAAATAAATTACTTAGCTTGGCTGGAAGACTTTAAACCACAGGAGAATGTATAGGTATTTTTGGAGTCTTCCACAGTGTGAGCTACGATTACTGTCTTAGTTTTTTTTGTGTAACTTATGAAAGGCAAATTTCAGCCTTTTCAAAAGGCTTATTTCTTGGTTTTGTGTCATTGTACATTGTTTGGAGCTGAGCTTCTACACCTGATATATGCTTTGTCAAGCACATATTCCCTATATCCTCAGTTTTGAGATTCAAGTAGATATCGTTTTTTAAGTGAAAATTTAATGAAATTAAGTCTTAGTGCTTAAAAGCTATGACTGATCTCAGTGTAGTTGCTCTGGGTAACTCTCTGGGAAGCTGCAAGGCCATGGAGTAGTAAGGAAGAAGCGCTGTGGGGCTTCCAGAGCATCCTGTGAGTGTCTCTTCATTGCACTGCATAGGAGTGGCATCAAAGTGTCCCCATGGGTTCAGGAGATAGTCCTAAACTTCCTGAGAATTCAACATACTGAAATCTGATAAAAAGTAGTATATTATTTTATGTGTTAATTTTTTTGACCGTAGATTGTGCAGGTCACTCAAACACTGTGGGTGACTCTTAAGAGAGGGACAGTTTGAAGAAACGATAACTTGGTCCAGATTGTTCTGCAAATAGATTACACCTCCTAACTCTCCTTAGTGCAATGAAGTGCTGGAGTGAGAGAGTGAACTTTTAATTAAGAGTTCTTCTCAGGAAGCAAGTTAATTCTTTCTACTCTTTCTTATGAAATATTCTATAGTTATACAATAACTTGAACATAAACATTCAAATGACTTAATGTAGTGATGTTGCCGAGTGCACGATGTGTTTGCTCCACTATTGCTGGCAAAACTGAGGCCACAGTCCAGGGTAATCCCTTACTGAAGTGCCTTATTTGCTATTGCTTTACTACCCTCCTGGGCCTACACAGCACTATTTTAGTAGTGTTTGGGTAGTACAAGGTGGTGTAGGGACGTGAGTGATAATATAAAATAGATAGAAAGGAGACTGTTCTCTGCTGTGTGTCTCGGTGTTTTGTTGATAGTGCTTTAATGTGCGGTAGCAACAAATTAGAGGGGGTAACTCAAGCGGCTGTGATGCTCCAATGAGGAAAATAATATACAAGTAGTATAGAAATAACTGTAATCTAATTCAGAATATAATTTGGACGGGATTGGGATTGAAAAGCAGAACAGAGGTTTCTTATGCAATTTAACTGTATATTTTGTAGAAAAGAAATTAAGAACTTTGAGTTTCCTCTCTTTTTGCTTTTATCTTTAAAGAAAAATAACCTGATTATGTTCCTTATCCTTTTATTTGGGCCAAAATTTAATTTGAATTAAGTTTTAATATATGCTTATTTTTCTGAAAATACATACCAGTCTTCAGAAGACAATGGTTGTACTTGATGAAAAACTCCAAAGTTCTTACAGCTGCTGTCCCAGTGCCTCCAATAAATTTATAGTAGTAGTAGACAAGGAAGTATCCTTTTTTAAAAAAAACTGTCCTGAAAGTTTTCCTTGACAATTTCTGATGGCAGGTTACATCCAGTAGTATGTACTAGAAAACAAGAAGATTGTTCTTGTAATGGAATATTTACTGTCCATGTTTAAAAAGCAGCTTCATTCCACTCAAAAATGCTTTGGATACAGCAGAGGATAAAGATTCGTGACACACAGTAGGTTCCTTCTTTTATTGTTGTTTTTGGTTTCTCCTCTAGAAATAATTGATTTCTGAATTAAAGCTTTGTACTGTGCAAGCTGGATAAATTGCTGTGTTAAAAATAGTTGTGCTAGTTTTGAAACAAACATTTAAAAACTCATAGCTTTGGTTTTTTGTTGCAGTAGGTTTTTGGGGTTTTTTCCCTACTGTTAAGCTGTGGAAACAAAACCATGTCACCTACTTCAGCTTTTCCTGGTGGTTAAAACCGAAACCAAAACAAGCTGGCCTTGAATTATTGTCCTGGATGTAAATGGGAAGCTGAACATATGTAAAATGTTGTCTAATACACCGAAAATATGAAGAAGGCTACACAAACTTTGGTAGTCTACACAGATTGAATTTGAAAATGCGATGAGATGCAGAATCTGACTTAAGTCAGCTTATTGTGAAATTTAAAACTTCAGTGTTAGAAATTTATCTCTCTGATTTCTTAACCTCACTTGCATAGAAGTTTCTCCAATTTCTATTTTTTTTTGCTACCAGTTTCCATGGTCTTCTAACTGCTGCTTCTGTCATGTACAGGCATGCAAGCAATAGGCTTCAGCATTTCAGATTCAGATAATTTCACTAAGTTTTGAGGTATATGGCTTTGCAAATCTGCCTGCTGTTCATTAGAGTCTGTAACATGGATTTAAGGACCGACCCATCTTTAGATGTTTTTATTTAAACAAATGAATTTTATTATCTGCCATGAAATTTTATTCTGGAAAGTATTAAGATAAAATACTCTGGAAATTACCAGCCCTTTTCTGTGTTCTTACCCATTCACGTAATACTTTGGACTCCGAGGAGCTCAGTTGGCTTCACTTATGACAGGGATATAAGCCACATGCTACCTGACAAATTGTTCCTTGGTTGCTACCTCGCCAAGACAACCGTGCAAGTTAAATATAAGTCTGTTTGTTTAGCATGGATGTAGATACATTGACTGACTTGTTCTGCCTCTGACTTTAAAACTCTGTTGGAGGAATGAAAAAAACCCCAGTATTTTCTAGTTTGCAGGTAGCCCCAAATTAAGGATGCTGTAGGTAGGCATTTCTGGCCAGGTACCGCTCTCCCTAACGTTGCTTCTTCTTGTGTGTATGTGGGGCACACAGAGCACGAGAGGCTTCCTGTCTTCTGTGACACGTTCTTTTCCTTTGTGATCTGCCAAGTGCAGTAGGTTGCAGTTTTAGAATACCTCAGGTTTGTAAAATAGGTGGGTTTTTTGTTATAGAGGCCAAATAATTTTGCTGTAAACTGCTGTAAAACAGTTTCGGATGAGAGCCATTTTCTCTGGCAGTGAAGGTATAAATAGTAGATAGTAATGTCTTCTTCAGAGTTTAAGTGGCCTCTAGTTAAAAAATTTAAACAATGAAAATGAACCTATGCATATTGTTAGGTAAATCATATGGATATATGATATTTTTCTTCTGACTGCAGCGTATAATCTATAATAATTTGTATTAATTAACTTGCGTGGTATGTGATACTGATCAGTAAGAGGACTCATGTAAGGTTTAATGGTCTCAATATGGTGAAAATGCAGGTAGCTGATTAATTAATTAACTTTAGGATTTGAGACTGCAGACCTTGGTATTGTTCCACAAGGATATTCCTTAAAATAATACATAGTGCTACTCCTGATGACAAAATTGTTGGAAATGAAGTTCCAGTCAGGCTTGGTTTTACAGTGTGTGATCTCTGCTTTTCTTGAGTAGTTTTATTCTTAATTAATCTTGACGTTCTCTGGTAAATGTGCTAAAACAGCAGTTTGTAGGAGTCTTGAGTAGGTGATTGTTTTTCCTTCTCTAAAGCAGTCTGCATTCCTCAAATAGGTTGAGAACAAATTAGTAGGCTACTCCAAATGTTTCCGAAGCGTATTTATTTGATCCCAAGATGTCTCTGATAGAGTGGTCAAGCTTGCTTTCTGGTTTTTTGTTCCTCCTGACTGAGGGAATCCTGCCTCCCCTGATTTTGCCTCAGTAAGTACTACAAGAGTGTGCAGCTACAAGCTATAATATTGACCGTGTTTTTGGCATGGGGCTTAATACCCTTGGAATCCCGTTTAGTTGGTAATCGAGTATCGGGGTAGGATGTTTAAAAATTAAAATAGAGAAATGACGATGAATGGCATCAGGGCAAAGGCTGTTGATTACAGAACGTGTGCCTTCTAGGACTCTAGCACTCCAAAAAACAGGGTAGGCAGCTTTTCAGGCTGACACATCTTCGGTCAGGAGCTGGTGGGAACTGGGCGAGTGAGGAATTCTCGCCAGATTCACTGAACAGAAGCTGTTTGTGCAGGCGTACTGGTTTGGGTGAAACCTGTGCTGGGGAAGCTTTCCAGGCTGGAATTTTGGTCAGCCTGAGGAGACTGACTCCAGAATAGTTGGTTTGTGCAGTTGGAGGTACGAGTCACTACGTTATGTCTAAGACATTAAGGCTAGGTCTGTGTAAGGTAGGTGCCCGGTGGCTTTTCCCCCCCACCCCCTTCCCCTCCCTGTTCTCTCTTCAATGCAAACAGAGGTAAAACCAATGCTCATCCAGTGTTCTCTGAAATGCTGACTTGTCTCCTCTCCTTGGCTTTTGAGAGGAAGAGCACTGTTGGTTATTAGTAAGTAACGTTGAGAAGTAGTAAAGGCTTAGCCATAGGCCTTTGGCGTGATTTTGTGCAAAAAAGTCTAGTTACTTGGGAAAATACGTGTAAATGTAAATAGTCTGCAGTTTCATACTGAAAGGATAAAAGAGACTGCACTGACCAACACACTAGTCTTATTTGCAGTGTAATCCATTGGTGGTCAAAAGAAGACAGTGGAGGGAAGTTGTTACATCAGCACTGACTTAGATGTCCTGTATGTTACAGAAAGAAGTGCTTTTTTGGAGTCTCCAGTGTTTTAAATACTGTTTGACATGGAAAACAGGAACAGAAAATCTGTGTGTCAGTATTGAAAAGTCTGTGTCTGTTCTTGTGTTTTGGGGTTTTGTTTTTTGGGTTTTTTTTCTTTTTTGGCTAAATTTGGCTAATGCATTTTTTCATTTTATTTATGGTGTGTGTAAGTTTAAATGTATGTCAGAGAGAACAGGAGGAAAAGCAGTCTGTGTGCGTGGCTCCTTTTGTTTTTTCATGCTTGAACTTTCAAGCTTAGCTAGCTTTTGCAGCTGGGCTTCTATACTACTGACTCTGCAGAAATTTGACCTTGCTCTGGAGATAGCTATCTTAAGGGCTTTGAGTCTGTGTAAAACTCGTAGAGCATATTGCTTCATATAGACGGTGAAAACTTCATCTTTGATCCCGTGTGCGAGAATTTATACGCTGATGTGAAGCCTCCAGTTCTTCGTGTGCAAGCTAAATACATAATGTGCAATGAGCAGTCCCATTGTTTCAAATGATTGCTCACAGTTAATTAATCTTTACTGGCCTGGGACTGAATATTAGCAAAGTCAGATTGTTTAGGGCTGTGTGTAAAAATTTTCTGCTTCTGTGGAACTTTCTTTTTTTGTGGTGGTGGGTTGTTTGTGGTTTTTTTTTTTTAAAACCCAAACCTGAAAGTCTTTCAGTGTGTATCAGGACAAAACAGTGTCCATCTGAAAACTTTAATTAAAGTATTCTCCATCAGATTTGATGGTTGGGGTAGTGAGACATTTCTGTCTGCAGGTGATTAAAGTGTGGGAGTAGGAGGAAAAAAAGAAGTTCCTGATCTTAATAATGAATAATTAAGAGCCTCTCTAGTTCTGACCCAAAATTAGGAAATTTGCATGTAGCAAGCTTTGTCAGAACTGGTATAGTCCTGTAAAAAGGTTTTATCCTGACAAATCAGGACTTTATTAAAAAGATGGCTAAGCAGGATTGCTTGTGCAGTCAAAATGCTGTTCCCATTCTGGTCAGTGCACTAATAGTGCAGCATTAATGTACGTGCCTTCTTAAAAGAACCCCTTGAACTCAAAAGGACTGTCAATTCAGAAAATCTACTTAATGTTTCACCTCCTATTTTAAGGGAAACAAAATGATAAAGTAATTGTGTGAGATTAGACGGAGATAATACTCTGTACAGGTGTGTTTACCCTGTGTATTTGTCAGTACCTTGAGCACAGCCGTGTCTCCCGTTTGCCGTATATGGGTAGGCTCTAAACCATGAAGAAGGTAATTAGTTTACTCTTTGTTCTTATTGGGCTTCCTGCCAGTGAAAATGGGAAGGGATATACTTTAAATAAGCTGTGTTTTACATTCTCACTTTCCCAAATGCAGAGTGTGGGTTACAAGCCCATAGGGGGCCAGTGGCCACGTCCCGGGTGCGACTTCTGTTCAACTGATCCAGGTTCTGCTGCCAGAGTGTGTTCTAGGGGCAGCCACTTAATTACGTGAGATGCTCTGTGGAAGAAGCTTTCCTCTTGGGCACCCACAGGACTGAAGATCCCCTAACCTTTAAACAGAAAGAAGTCAGTCCTCTTTTTTTTTTTAATTATTTTTTTTCTTTCTTTCTTTTTTTCTGGCTTGTCTGTTGAAGAAACTCTGCTTTCTGTTTCATTGATTAGATCTTTTTTAATAGCCAGGAAAGCCTGATCTTCAGTAGCTGATACTGTTTGACATTCCATGTAAATAATTGGTTGAAAATGAGGTTGACAGTGATCCTAACCTAATCTTCCTGTATGTGCTTTGATACAGGCACCAACTTTAAGTGAAAAATACTCACTTAAAAGAATCATGACAGTTTAGAAGGGTGATTTCCAAATGTCTTGTTCTTAACGATTTATCTCCTCAGCAAGCTTTAAAACTGTCTCAACTTTGTTTAGCAGTTGACAGGGCTAGCCTATGAATCACGTGGAGTCCAAGAGAATAAATAAAATGCTGGAGATCCTGGAAATAGAATATATTAAAATAACGATTGCAGTAAAAAAAATATTGGAGTCATAGTAGTGGAAAAGAGCACAGAATTATGAGCCTTCTTCAATCTTGTTTCTGTGTGCCATGCTCCTGAGAAACCAGACCCTTCTGTAGCTGTCTTGTATGAACGTTTTCTGATTCTCAAGATGATGAACATGATTTTGGAATCAGTAGTGAAACATTAAATATTGCAGTATTGGTTTACTTTGGTATTGGTTCATCAAGATGAACGTGTGAGTAGCTCTGTTAAAATAATCTGTCTTTCAGTGATTAGGAATTTGGAGGAGTGTGACTTCTACCCACGTGCACCTCCCTCCCTGCCACCCCCTCCAAATTTGATTGTATTTAAAGTAGTTGAAAATAGTGGAGTACTTAGAAATAAAGATGCAGGCAATAGAGAGCTTATGTACTTATCAAATATTATCAAAGCTGGTAGTTTTGTGATAAGCAGTTAGTTAAGTACAGATAATGGGGAAATAAACTTTTTAAACAAAAGGAATACTTGGATTTTTTTTTTTCAGTTTAATTGTTGAAGTGCTGTTTAAATTGTCTTGTGTCTCTCAGAAGTTGTTTGGTTTTTTCCTCACTTCAGAATATACTAAATAAATCCAGCTTGTTGAAGCACTTTCTATTAGTTTTTCAGAAAATTGGGTTAAAATTATTTTTTAAACTTTACAGATTAAGTTGTTTCTGAGTTAAACTAACTTTTGGTCGACACTGTGTGAAAGATTTTTTTTCAGTGTTTATTACATTGTCTCTTTTAAAATGAGGTTGTTTTACATAGTACTAAAGGGGAAAAGTTATGCTTTATTCATCAGGACGAGGTACTAAATGACTTGAAGTTTTTTTTAATTTTATTTCAGAAAAAAAAAAGGTTGGAATTTGGTTTAAAACAGACAAAAAGTGTTATTGAGACCTCCTTTTAGAACACTTACTGCTAATGTTATGATTTGCATTTCATAGAATCGTAGAATCATTCGGGTTGGAAAAGAGTCTTGGGATCATCGAGTCCAACCATCAGCCCTACTTTAGGAAATTGTTCCCTACACCATATCCCCCAAATATATCCAACAATATTATGTACAGTACTTAGGCAGCGTGGACCACACTTTTCTGGGTGAGGTGGCTCTTTGAGGCTTAAACTATCAGTGCTTAATGGGACAATGAAGATAGACTTAGCAAATATTTCTATTTGGTAACTTGTGTAAGGATCATAGAATCGTAGAATTGTCTAGTTTAGAAGGGACCTTTAAGATCATCTAGTCCAGCCGTCAGCCTAACTCTGATAAAAAACCAACAGCTTATCACTAAACCACGTCACTGAGCACTGTGTCAGCCTGTCTTTGGAATACCTCCAGGGATGGTGCCCCAACCACCTCCCTGGGCAGCCCATTCCAATGCATAATAGCCCTTTCAGTCTAAAAAATTTTCCTGATATCCAACCTGAACCTCCCCTGGCACAACTTGAAGCCATTTCATCTTGTTTATCGCTTGTGTCTTGGCAGAAAAGACCAACCCCTGCCTCTCTATGACTTCTTTTCAGGTAGTTGTAGAGAATCATAAGGTGTCCCTTCAGCCTCCTTTTTCTAGGCTGAACAACCCCAGCTCCCTCAGCCTCTCCTCATAAGGCTTATTCTCCTGACCCCTCACCAGCTTTGTTGCCCTCCTCTGGACCTGCTCCAGCACCTTAATGTCTTTTTTTGTGGTAAGGGGCCTGAAGCTGGACACAGGACTTGAGGTGGGACCTCACCAGTCCTGAGTAGAGAGGGACGATCGCCTCCTGAGTCCTACTCACCACACTGTTCCTGATACAGGCCAGGATGCTGTTGGCCTTCTTGGCCACCTGGACACACTGTGGCTCATGTTCAACTGGCTGTCAACCAACACCCCCAGGTCCCCTTCTGCCAGGCAGCTCTCCAGCCATTCTTCCCTGAGCTTGTATTGCTGCATTGGGTTGTTGTGACCCAAGTGCTGGGCAAAGCCTTTCTGCTACTAGGAAGAAAGAGAGAGAAGTATATTCACAGGGAAAGAAGTTATTAATAACATTCTTCCAATAATATTATTTATGTAAACTTTTTGCCTTGGATTAATTTTTCTCTTCTACTAAGTACAATCAGAGCCTAAACTACATCAATATTAATCTTGGTTGAATTGCATCTTGTTAAATAACACGGGTGTTCCAGAGTAGAAATGAGCTACATATATAACTATGTACATTCCTTACACTTGATGTATTAATTGCTTTTTGCTTTCAAAATGTAATCCCAAGTGTGTGTGAGTGAAGTGTATTGTTGGTGTTACTTCTTAGGGACCATGTAGTAGGTGGACATTGGGCCTAGTATCCACGTGATGGACAAAATTTGTCTGCAATGCAGTATGAAATATAAAAGTATATAGCTAAAAATTCCATTATCATTTGCATGTAGTACAGTTTGCATTTCCCAGGGATGTTAAATACAGGATGTAACAGCTCGGTACAGAGAGCCCTCATCCAGAATGTGAGATAGCCAAGTTAATTCTCCACTTCTACCATTTCTGTGTGAGAGCTGGGCTGGCTGCTCTAAGACGAAAGATTTTCCATTCCTTCATTTAAGCCCGTTCTACAGAAGATTAACAGACTCAAAAAAAAAAAAAAAAAAAAGGACAATAGATGGTATGTTTGCTCATCCCAGTGGAGTAAGAATTTGTAGTTTGATTTCCCTTGGTGTGAGCTTCTTCTGTGATGCAGAGGGCTGGTGTGATTGCTCACCTGCTTTTCACGATGTCCAGAAAAAGAAGCGGTTGCCACAGTATTTTATTCAGCGTGGTTCTGTGATGATGAACACTTTTAGAACATGCCTAAGGAGCTAAAGTGGAGGTATAGCCATGAGGCAGGCATTGATACAGTTCTGCTAACGCTAAGTACTTCTGTGTTTGTGGTTTTGTGGTTGGTTTTTTGGTTTGGTTTTTTTTTTTTTTAATACAGAAATAAGGTTAAGGTCTACTAAGGAGGTTCTAACTAAAAAAAGAATCCCTTTGAAATTTTGGTACTTCCTGGATTAAGCAGGTCTCTGTATGTGAAGGGCAGAAGGGTTTTGATTTTGAATATAAGGTTCTCATGTCTGTGGAGATTTCAGGAACCTGACTCTCTGAGTACTTGCAACTCCGGTTGATTTTTGATTTTTGGAGGAGTGCTTAAGTACTGAAAAATAATCTGAACTTGGACGAAAATCAGCTGTTTTATCTCTATTTTAGGCAAGACTGGTTGTAGTTCTGACCTTTGCAGTTTGTCGAAAAGTACTTTACTTTGAATTGTATTTTTGGAAAGCAGGCCATCAGCCTCAAATGTGGTGTGTCGCAAGCAGAATGTGATAGGGGTTGTGAAAATACTCTGCATCTCACTGGAGACACTGGTTTAGCACAGACTCAGAGTTTGTGTCATACAAAGACCTGTTGGTCTGAAACTACTTTCCTTGTAGAATGAGCTTTCATTATTGGTTTAGAATTAACCTTGAATGGTGTTTGGGTGTTGGCTTTTTTCCTTTTTTATTCCACTCCTCTGGATCATTAGTATCTTGCCTTTTTGGTTGGTGTTGGGGTTTTTTTTGTTTGTTGTGGTTGGGTTTTGTTCCCCCTTCCCCCTGCATCTTTTAAAATCCTTCAGGAATATACCACTGCTGGATCTTCTGCCATGGATGGATCATCTGGGTATGTGATACTTTGTACTGTAAGATAGGTGATTCATTCACTCACTGCTTTTGTAAACGAAGCAGTTGGGCTGAAAAGACTTCGTACAATATCTGCTGAATTGTGAAGTTTTAAAGAAAGGCAGGAAGTTGAATCATGACTAAACAGGGGACAGTAGTAGAAGGTATGGTTAAAGGTTGGGTATGTCTCTACAGGATGATGAAACCTAGGGTCTTGTGTTTGGCTTATTCCTCCACTGTCAGCAGATTCCTGAAAGGGCCCACAAGCTTTAACTTATCTCCTTCGGTGGATGACAATTTGCTGTCACAGTCAAGTGCTGGAGTCACGCCTGTTTGGTTCTGCTGCTGATTGACATGGAGAGACAGGGGAGACTTTAGATTTTGGTAGATACTTACTCAAAACCCCAGCAAGTCAGCCACACCTGCCCCCTCGCCTCCCATCACTTCACATTATGAAAATTCAGAATTCAGCTTTCAGAATTAAATTACCTTAATTTGGCCTGATGGTGCATATTATTCAGTTTATGAATCCATCCAAAAAAGTGGAAATTGAGTTCCCTGTGTTCTGGCTCATGAAGTGTTGAATAGAGCATTGAATGCCTGTGCATTAACATTTAAGTGTCAGATACAGAGACAGCAAAAAATTCCTTAATGAAGCCAGTAATTCTGTCTGTGAGCTCTGGAATTTGGAGTTTAATTAGTATACTCTTCAGTAAATGATGGCACCATAGATCTTAAAGGGTGGTGGAGAGTAGAACTAATGTAAACATTTTTGTCATGTATGCGAGGCGAGAGAGAGAGAGAGAGAATTGCTCAGGCAGCTCTTCTGGCTTTTCTCAATTTTTGTGTTCTTGAACTTTGAATGTTAATGAAATTATCTGCTGCGTTTCCTATATAAATAGTTCAGATAAAACATATAAAGTGATTATTCTTAGTATGCTGCTATTCAAGAGGGAAAACACAAAGATTTTTACTCACCAGTAGTTGTTGATCATGATTATTTTAGTGATTATATTTTATTTTTTCAAGAAAGTAAAATGGCTAGTGGAACTTACCCGTTTGGGAATAAGGACTCTCAAATTTTGGATTAATGTGATACATAAAAATATTTTTAATTTTGAATAATTTTTCTTTGCTAGTGATTTCTTATCACATTGGTATAAAAAAATATCACCTAGGGCTTTCTCTTTGTAACTGCTGATTAGAAACTAAAACCAAATCACAATAAGAAACCATTTTTGCTTCTGATGATGGTATGTTGATGGTTGAAGGTGAAGATTTGGCTGACACTCCAGGGGGCTGTGCCGCCATCCAGTGTGATCTGGACAGGCTGGGAAGCTGGGCAGAGAAAAACCTCATGAGGTTCAACAAGAACAAGTGTAGGGTCCTGCACCTGGGGAAGAAGAATTCCGGGCACCGATATAGGTTAGGGGTGGACCTACTGGAAAGCACTTCTGAGGAGAAGGATCTGGTGGGTCCTGGTAGATAATAAACTATCCATGAGCCAGCAATGTGCCCTTGTCACCAAGAGGGCCAATGGAATCCTGGGCTGCATAGGGAAGAGTGTGGCCAGTAGATCGAGGGAGGTCATTCTTCCCCTCTACTCATCACTGGTGAGGCCACAACTGGAATACTGCATCCAGTTCTGGGCTCCCCAGTTCAAGAGAGACAGGGAACTACTGGAGTAGGGCAATAAAGATGATTAAGAGTTTGGAGCATCTCCCTTATGAGGAAAGGCTGAGAGAGTTGGGACTCTTTAGCCTGGAGAAGAGAAGGCTGAGGGGAGGCCTTGTTAACGCTTATAAATATCTGAAGGTTGGGTTGAAGGAAGATGGAGCTGGACTCTTTTCAGTGGTTCCCAGTGACAGGACGAGGGCCAATGGGCACAAGCTGGAACACAGGAAGTTCCATTCAAATATGAGAAAAATCTTCTTTCTGGTGAGGGTGAGAGAGCCCTGGAACAGGCTGCCCAGGGAGGTTGTGGAGTCCCCTTCTCAGGAGACGTTCAAGACCCGCCTGGATGCAGTCCTGAGTAGGGGCTTTAGCAGGGGAGTTGGACTTGATGACCTCTAGAGGTCCCTTCCAACTCTGACAATTCCACAATTCCCTGAATTTTTTCTATTACAATGTTACAATGAAACAGTTTTGTGAAAGGTGTCTCTGAGGTATAGACTTGTTTCACACCACTTTCCTCCTTAGCTTTGGAGACACATTTGACCTCCTGAGAAAGCTTTTCCTGTATGTACCAGTGTCTATGCCTTGGATTTTTATGTTTATAAGAATACATGAATTTTTGCTATGTCTGCTCCCTCAGTTGAGACACTACCTATCTGCTTATGTGATAAGACTTTGTTGGGAAGCTCTGAAGTGGCTACAGGGCATACAGAAAGAAAGAGCTTTGCTTGGTTGAGCTTTGTTTCTGTAGAAAGTAATGCTAAAATAAACTGCAGTCTTTGAATGTGAGTTTAAGTCTGAACTTCTGAAAAGTGATTAGGGAACTCGGTTTCATGAGTAGTAGCCTCTATTTTATGCGAGGTACTATATTACAGTATCTTATCTCGTTGTTATTTCAAGGATTGCAAATTCCTTCATTGACTAAAAGTAGTATTTAAATGTAGCCAATGCCTTGTCATCCGAGGTTGAACATCTGTTTCTCTTTCAATATCTTACACTGAATGGGTGCATATACTTCCATGTTACATGTATGTTATGTTTGTGTTAATGCTATGCATTTGTAGTAAAGCAATTGTTTATTACTTTGAGAAAAATGTCAATGTCTAATAAAAAATTGAATTAACAAAATCTATGTGAATTTCACAAAAATGAGGTTTCTTTCGTGGTGGAACGAGGATAGTATCAGTTGTCAGTGTTTGTATTCTGTTGGAATTTTCCACTATTAGAAATCGAAGATACTAACTGATATGATGTGTATAAAAAAACCCAAAGACATGGAAGTAGGATTCTTTGCAGGTTCAAAACTTATTAAATCTTTGAATTGTACAGCAACTGAATGCCTTGATACGAGGCAAGTATTATGCAGTATTGACATTAAGCCTTTTAGTATGGTCTTGAGGAGAATGGTGAGGTCTTTGTGGTGTCCCTGTAGAAAATACTTTGTATTTCTCTGCCTAATAATTTGGTGAAGAAAGTTCCAAACCAGGGGCCAGTCCCTTCCTCTCTGTGATTCTGAGGAATGTTCTTATTAATTGCTTCTTCCTCCTTGGCATGCTTGGACGTTTCTTTCCATATGCAAACACTGTACAGATGCTGGGAAAGATCTTTCTGCTTTTATTTCTCTTTAATCAAAGCACTGTCCTTTCTTTCCCCTCAGACCATAAATGAGTCCTCTTAATCCTTCCATTTTTGTAGAGGGTTAACTGCATTATAAAGGATTGCTGCATCTTAGCTTAAATTGAGAGGATAGTGTGTTATCTTCTAATGAAAGAAAGCTTTTATTGTTATTGAAAATCACATGATAGATGTGATTGGAGCTGCAAAGAACTCAGAGATCCTACCTGGTCATACCTATTTAAAAGAGAATTCAGCCCCAGTCAGAAACCAGTCCAGCTGAGGTTAATTAGAAGCTACAGGTGCAGCTATCATCAGTCATGAGATCCAAGGCAGGTAGGTACAAGAGTGGTGTAAGACCACCGTGTGTTGCTATTCAGGCAGGCCTTCTAGAGAAGCTGAAAAATGTATCTTACTTCAAGCACAGGCCCTCAAATTGTACAATATGAATGTGCTTGATATGGTAGAAAAGCTGAATATTTTTTTTCTTTTTGTCTGTAGTGAATTTTCAAACCAGTCTCTATTTATAAAGCTTGTTTCAGCTGCTTTTATTTTATCTTTTTTTTTTTCTTCCAGCTCGTACATGTGTTAGACAAATGGAATGCACGGAATAAAGTTCTCTCTTGGATTTTAACATTTCTTTTGTCATTAGTGGAATAGATTAGATAACTACATTTGGATTATTGTTTGAATAAGAGCATGTGCTTAATTAGTGAGTTTTGAGGGTATTTTTACAAAGGTGGTGTTTTTTCTTCTCTGGATATTTCAAAGTAATTGTACTACCTTGGAGTAATTTCTGCAGATTTTTTTTTTCCCCCTGATTTTGGACGTCTTTGATTCCAGGTGAATGTTATTTGTAGGAACAAAGGCCAGTTCTGTGTGTTTCTGGTTGTCTGTCAGATAAGCAAAAATGGGAGTGGGAAGGTGAGCAGTGCCCAACTGCTGGTCAAGGTACCAGTTTTACAACTACGTGCTATGAAGCCACCCGTTGGCTAGATAGCGTGGCTAGTAAAATGTTTACAGAAGTTAAAGCTAACTTTCATTTTTCTACATGTGATTTTTATGTCTTTCGATATATTGCTTAGGTTTTTCATTTCTCCTCCTCCTCCTCAGGAAGAAAGTATCCCATGTTGCACCTTAAGGAAAGCTTAATTATCATTATCAGCCATACTTCTTGCTTGGGGATGCGGTGTGTAAATGCTAGTTCCTCTCTTTGCATTTTCTCATCAGAAGAATTGGACAGGCAGAAGCAAGTATGGTGATGTCAAAAAACCCGACAGCTCATAATTTAGGGAGAACGGCAAGATTTAAAGAGAAGTGTTTATACCAGCAAGTATTGTAGTGAAGTATGTGGTGATCTTATGTAAATCTTAATAATTTTCAGGAGAAATAAGTTACGAGGCTTCTGTTCCTGTTGCTTTTCCTGTTTTTTTTCCTCCTTCCCCTCACATCTTCTTCCTTTCTTTCCTATTGCTGTTTTCTTTCCTGTTTCTGTATTGCCTGTTTGGTACGTGCCCCACGTACATCTGTTCTGATGGCACCATCCATGGTACCTCTTTTCTGTCTCCTTGTGAAAATACCTGTCTGCAGCAGGCCCTTTTCAGCTGGCCTTGTTCATGTTGTGGCAGTAATTGTACACGGGGACAGCGTTTTACAGCGTTTTACTGCTTGTTGTAGAAAGTAGTAGCCCAACATAAACTTTGAAAGCGAAACCAACATCAATACAAGTCAGCATGAAGCGGTAACATTCAGCTGTTTGAATGTCTGCAAAGTGGGGTTGGTTTGGTTTGGTCTTTTTATGTTTTCCTTTTTTTGGGAAAGGCTGGAAAACTGTTTCTCACAATTATGTTATTTAGTCATTAATATTAAAAGAATGGTCAGGTTAGTGCCGACCACAAAAATGACTTTGAGAGAACGGTCTGGTTTGTTCTTTTCTTTCTTTCTGGCTTATGCTTTAAATGGATCAACTGCATTTCTAAAATTACATTTTGAAATGCATCAGGATTCAGAAATGAGCTGTGCTTAGAATTGAGTTTTGGTGCCTGTATCCATACGATTAGATGGACTGATGTTCTTTTCAACGTATACTCCAGGATTTAGGCATTTTTGTGTACACTTCCATAAAAAGAAGCACAGAAATGCAAACTTTTTTGGTTTTACTGATTGTCTTTCCCATTCTTTCATTTTCACTGTATTAATTTCACATACTCTTTTGTTGTTCTCAAATAAGTAGGCGTAGAATTTGTTCCTTGCCAAAGGCTGTTTATTACTGTAAATTGTATACCGGTTTCTACAGGTAACTTTACAAAAGGGTTTTAAAAATGATTCTGTTTTACAGAATGTGATGTTGATCCTTACTGCTAAGTTAGAAATTGGTTTGTAGAGCATTGTGGTCTTGCAACTTTTCTCAGGCTCCTACCGTAACTGTATTAAGGTTTAAGAGGATTGTCTTAAATATCATAGATAAGCATAAAGTGCTCCTCGTTATCATGCTGAGGGTACCCCAATGTATCTTAAACTGAGGAGAACCATTTTGGAGTATTCACCTTCTGTCAGGATGGACAAGTGGGATGGACTCTTACTCAGAAAGGAACTCTCATACATCATCTCCCAGGAAACGTAACCTTTGCTTGTGAAGCTAAACTTAATTTTTGCTGACAGCCAGCCTGCTGTAAAGCTGGCTGCTGCAGTTCTTGTAAAATAGCAAGAAATGAAAACTGAGCCTGACTGAGCATTATTCTGATTTTTCGTCTGCTTCTGCACAGCTGTGTGAAAAAGTGAAACAAAGGTTTATTTGCACTTGGTGGATGTGATTTCTGTCAAAGAAATTCGTGGACATGGGCTGTGGACATTAGGTTTCTTTAGTGACTCTCTCATTTAATTCAGCAAAACTTTCACTTTTTTACAGTGGCTTGGCATGTATTGATTTTCCTGGGTTATTTTTGTTTGCTTGTTTTCCCCTCTCTGTCACTTCATCAGCATCTCAAAGCCAAGTTGTGGCTTTCTGTTTCCCTGCAGCCTTTCAGCATGCTTGAAGAATTCAGTTAGCAGTATACTTTGCTGTCAGATGGCTGCTTACAAGAAAGCAATGAGAGGTGGCACTTGGAACAATCTTTTAGTAAATCTATAAAAATTACGGTCTGTGGTGTTCCCTGTTTGGGTGTTGATTTCGAGTTGGTGAGAGATGTAGCAGGGGTGGCTGAAGTGGTGACCTTACTGGCTGTCAGCCTCCCAGCTCCCCCAGAGCTTCCTGCTCCAGCAGCAGCACTGGTCTCACGATGCTGCGTGTGTTCTTGAGCTGGTACCAGCAGGTACCAACTGGTGCTGGTTGCGGTTGAACATACCAGGTGAGAGTGTCCGTGGCAGCTTTGGGAGCAGACATGCTTCCCAAGTCAGCCAAGTAAGGGAGATGGACACTTGGGTAAGGACTCTTAGTGTTAGAAACTGTGTTTGGCTGTTGTAGTGATGAGGTTATTGTAGCGACAGGGCTGTATATACACAGATGAACTGTAATACAAAGATGCCATTTAACACTCTTGAGTTACTCCCCAGAGGAAAACTACCAATCAGATAGAAATATTCTGTCTTGCAACCAAATATGGGAAAGAAGAGCAGGACTTACTGGAAGCAGCCATGGATTAAGTAGTGTTTAAAAGGAAAAAAAAAAAGTTATCAGGGAAATCCAGATGTTAAGGGACGTCTTTTTTCAACAGCAGGCCAGAGGCCAGCAATCAAGGTATTCGGGCTTCCTCAGTGGCTCTATTCCTGGCTTTGCATACAATTAATTCCACGAAAAACACCTTTGTGTCAAGTTTTCATTATTATTTTACTCCACTTTTCTGCTTATTACCAAAGACATACCTTGTTTATACTCGCTGATAAAGATGACTCATAGTGATTAGAATTATTCTGTATGATGTTAGAACATTAGTGTTAGGTCCTGGTCTGATTGTGCCCATGGACTGTTTTCCCTTTAAGCTCTGTAAAAGGAGGGAAAAAAAAAAAGTAAAAGGAATGACATGACTAACTGTTGGGTGTTTTATTTATTTTAAATAGTAATCTGTATAATACCTGTTAAATTATATTGGTCTCTAGATAGGACTTTCCTCAGCTGTTGAAATGTTAGAGGATGGAAGTTTAAGTTTGTGGTGAATAATATCTACTTGGTATCCAGGTCTTTGACTAGTTAGCTTAAAAATAGGAGGATTGAAGTACTCTTGAATTGTTAGGAGCACAAAGTACTGTTATATGAGCTTATGAGCTCCTCTCTTTCCTTTCTTTTTTTTAAACTTTGTTTCAATTTCATAGGAAAGTGTACATTTGAGCTTTTCCACACTCTCTAGAAAAGCGGGTGTGCGGGAGAGGATGGGCTTTTACAAAATTGGCAATCTTACATTAAAACAATGTTCACCTGTTACCAAACAAGCCACTACTAAAACCTTCTATGTTTTTGTTGTTTTCAGGATACAAGAGCGTGCAATGGAATTTAGATCACTTCATTTCAAGACTTTTCATATCACAGAGTAATACGATGTAGGAAGTTCAGAGAAGGGAAAAACTTCATGATCTTCACTGTGCTAGTTGCATTTCTAGTGTGAAAGCTGAAAGCTGCAATGTAGTTTATATGTTCTATCAGAGACTGATGGCATTTTAAATAGGTATTTAATCTTTCTTTACTTAATGAGTATTTTCTGTGTAGTTTCTTTGCTTATATAGACTGAAACCACAAATACATAGAAGGAAATATCTTGAGTCAATATTTTCTGCTATTCATTTGAAGAAATTACTTCTAGTGATACAGACTTCATTATTAAAGTAAAACTAATGGGAACAGGTATGCAGAACAACTTCTTAGTACTTTACATCAGTAGATTTAGGAATTCTGGAATAAATTTAGTTATTTAAGAGTTTCCAAAATACAGCACTTGAAATCCGTGTTATCTTAAGATACTGTTGTTGAAACACCCTTCCAGGTAAGGCATGAATGTATTTCAGTGAGAGTTTGGGGTCAGCAGGGGAAAAACATCTCATACTTCTGCAGATAATTAGACTAGGTTTCGTTAACTGACTGTAATGAAAACCTGGGGCGTGTCATGACCCAGGCATGCAGAAACCTTTTTTCAGTTTCAAGGTAATTTTATTTATTTTCTTAATAAAAATAATTATGTTAAAAATACAATAAACTGTATGTGTGCTATGATTCCATGGAAGAAAAAGACTTTGTAGTACAACATTTGCAGTTAATTCTAGCTTTTACTTTTTCTTTATAAACAGAATGTTCTGCTTCTCAGCAGTAGAAATAGTTAAAAACTGTAGTACTGTATTGAAGTAATTAAGAAATTAAGTTCCTAGATGTTTTCAGACATGAATTTTTATTAAAAATCTGAAATAATAAGTGAAAATATTAAAACAGCTCATAATTTTTAAAGCTATAGAATTGCAGAATAGTTGAGTTTGAAAAGGACCTCAGGACGTTTCGAGTCCAACCTCTTTTCTGTCCTGAGATCACACAGATTTTCTTTGGGCCTCATGTGGTTGGATCTTGGAAACCTACAAGGATGGAGGCTACAAAGCTTCTCTGGGAAACATATTCTACTGTCCTCACAGTGAAAAGGCTTTTTCTTTTTGTCAAGTTGGAACTTCTAAATCTCCAGATACATCTTTTTCATGATTGTTCCTTGAGTGTCTACATTATTCTCTTCAGTTTAGCTCCACACACAGTTATGCTGTATGTTCTGAAGCAAGTTCTGGTAAGAATAACCTAAGAATAAAGGTTATATATTTCTAATGGATAGCCAGACTTCTCGGGAATGATGCAGCTGTGGGTTCAAAAAATAAAGTCTAATGCTTGGCTGTTCCACTTTATGGAAATACATGAGCAGATTAACGTTGATTTTAGGAAAGTCTAATTTATCTGAAGCAGCATTGATTAGTAGTTTGAAGCCATTTTTGTGGTAGTGTTTTTATTAAAAATCTTTAAAAGCCAATTTTTATTTCAGCCCTGAGTTGTATTTTGCTCTGTTTCCAGTATGGTGGTTTTCGTCCCAAATCCTGAAAGTTAATACTTCTTTTTTTTTTTTTTTTTAATTTTATTTCTGTAATAGTGTGTTCTGGTATTCTGGCAACATTGTTTATAGTATTTGTCTCTGGGAATTGAGTGCACCTTACCTAAAAGTGTGAAAAAGATAAGGAATGAGTAAAGGCCACATAAATAAAAACAATCAAACTTTTTGTTGGTGTACTTTTGCAAACACTGCTTTGAGATAGCTGTGTGATTATAGAATCATAGAATGGTTAGAGTTGGAAGGGACCTTAAAGATCATTGAGTTCCAACCCCCCTGTCATGGGCAGGGACACCTCCCACTAGAGCAGGTTGCTCAAAGGCCCATCCAGCCTGGCCTTGAACACTTCCAGGGATGGGGCATCCACAGCTTCTTTGGGCAACCTGTTCCAGTGTCTCACCACCCTCACAGGAAAGAATTTCTTTCTTGGATCTAGTCTAAATCTCCGCTCTTTCAATTTAAAACCATTATCTCTTGTCCTACTGCTACACTCCTGGACAAAGAGTCCCTCTCCAGCTCTCCTGTAGGCTCCCTTGTTGTGGATTATAATCCCTTTAAACCATTTTGCAGCATCAAACTGAAATTGCTCTGGAGTGGTAAATACTCCAACTAGATTTGCACAGACTTTTTTTCTGTTTAAGCTGTCATTGTTTTCCATAAATTGTTGCTGGCCACCATAATAACAATTAATAGATGATTGTTGGACCTGCTCTTCACGCTTCTGAGAAGCAGCCTGTGAAGTTTTAGCTTTAAATCTCTTCACTGATAATTTCACAGTTGTATGTGATTACTACATGTTTTTCTTCAAAATGAGGCATGCAAATTTATTTTTGACTATTTTTTATAAAAACCAAGGGGACCATGGTGTTTGCTGGATAATACTCTAGTAGTACAGATAATTTTTGTCAGAAGGCCTGTGTTTTGGCAGCCTGTGTACTTTTAAAGATTCCAAGGCGCAGAGATTGCGAGGAAAGTTCAGAAGTCTTATTTTGATTCTCTGTATTCCGTGTGTTAACATCTTACTCTCTTTCTGGGTCTGATTAATTTCCCATTTTCAATCTGAACGTTCCAGGTATTTCTGTGTACGTAGCTGCCAGGCTTTGGGAGTGAGTTGGCGTAGTTCAGAGTCTGTTTATAGTCACCACTACCTGCCAGCAGAATTTCTAGAGATGTCTCTAGTTAGGCTGTCTAAATTAGCTGTTCAGCAGATGGCACTGGAAGAGCACATCAGTGGGAGACGTCGGTGCTGCCATAATTAGTACAAAATACTAGCGAAGCTATTGTAGTGCTGAGGGTTGTGAAGAAGTTGAGTAGCGCATTTTAATGTGTTCCAGGAAGAGGTGCATGCTGGGATCTTCTGTTCCAGCTCTTCTAGATGTAGACAGCAGTAAAAATTCTACACTTGCAATTGTATGAGCATATCATATATTGAGGGCTGATTACGTAGCTCTTTTAAGGCAAAATTACTGGTATTTTTAAAGTATGTGCAAAGAAAGAAGAGTATCTGGATCAATTAGGATATTTGACTTCAGGGCATACTTGCTTTCTCTTGTCTTGGATAAAATATGTGGAAGAGATGTCATACAGTAGGGTGGTTCTCATATGGAATATTTGCTTAGAGGCTTGCTGTCATCTGTAGGTGTGTTCAGTTTACTTGAGAGAGCTTTGCCATGAACTGCCACTCACTAGATGTTACTCTCTTTTCCTGGATGAATGAGCTGGATTTCTGGATACATGTAGGTTGTTTCTGTGGCTCACAGTTGAGCTTCTTTATATGAAATGTTACAATGATAGAAGTAATGAGTCCTGCATTTGGACAGTCATATGTTTTGCTTGATAAAGCTATTGGCTATGAAGGTAGACTGACAGATAAAAACCACTTTTTTGCTCAAGTAGGCTCAGTAGTTACTGTACAGAATTTTGGCTTCTCTCTGTGCTGCCATAGAGATGATTTGAGATTATTTGTAGATTTTGTAAAATATCCCACAAACTACTATGTGGTAAAATCACATTCTTTCAAGTTACTTGCTTAATTTTTTAGTGATGGAGAATCTGCAGAAACATAGTGCCTTCAGTCAAATTTTAGGTAATTTTCTTTTGAAACACACCAATAAAAAAACATAATTGGTGAACCAGACAGTTCAGAGCTCTATACGTGCTCTCTCCCCAGTCAACTGTGTGATAATGTTCTTGTGTTTTTGTCCATAGCTTAGAAGGCAGATTTTATTTCATGCTTGCTTTTTTAGGGTTAGGAATTGCTCACAGGGTGATGTACATCCCACAAGGATGGGGAATGTGAACTTGGAAGTAGGATCAGCTTGTGGATGTCCATCGGAAGCCGCTGGATCTCACGAGTGGAGCTAATGTGAGAGTTCTCAGGATTCTGGTACTACACATGCAAAGACACAGTTAAATTCATCAAATGGACAAACGCTGAATTTTTCAGTTTAGGAGCAGCATAGAATCCTGAAATTATTTGTTTTTCATTTATTTTGAGGGTTCACTTAGTTACATATGACAAGAAGAGTACTGTAAATTGGTGAGATGGAGAAATACAAATCGTTTAGGAAGAAAAGGCCAACAAGGCATTTTGAGTCTGCTTTTAATTGACATGTAATTCTTCCTTTATCCAGCTTTTTCTGAATTAGTGTACTTTGTCAGTTATTCTCATACACCAAATTTCAGGCGTATAAACCCCACTAAATGTATTCTACTCATAGTTGGGTTTCAGTACTTTAATATTTCCCATATTAAGCTCATATTAAGCATCAGTATTTTAACACAAATTTTACAGTTCAGCATGGATCAGTCATAAGAAAAGGAAAATAATCTCATTATCAGCTTCAAATTGTGTAAGTGATACACGTTTTTGAGGTGTCGGGACTCCAGGCACGACAAGATCATGTTAAAAGTGGAAAATAAGCAATGGAAAAAACCTGCTAGTCCTGTTTTTTTTAAGTTTTAATATTAATTTATAAAAAGAGGTGGTTCTTAGACTTTTGTGTGTTTGTTTAGGAAACAAGTTTTTGGGCACGTTCTTTGCTGATGGCAAATAAATCAGTTTACAGGCGGAGGATAGATTTTTTAGTTTCTTCCCTTTGAGAGAAAGAAAAACGCTGTTTAGTTTGGTAATTAAGAAAAAGGGAATCAGAAGAGCTGAAGATACTCTACAGGTGGACTTGGGAAATGTTGGAGGTTATGGCAAGAACAGAAGAGGTTTTCAGAGTCGGGTGATGCAGATGGTATAGGGAATTTGAAGGTAGGAGGAAGATACAAATCCAAGTAAATCAAGCTTTAGTGCTTCTGCTGTTTGAGAACAGCGTTCAACCCCCCAGCAGCAGGGCTTTACTTACAATTTTTCAAGGTATTTTGAAGTTCAGGATCCTTAGATGCTTTGTGTTGTCTTTTAGTTTGCTTTGGATAAGATCCTTTAGCCTTTGTGTACAAAAGTTGGGCTGGACAAGGGTTAATGGACCTGCTGTTTGGTTACATTTATCGTTCTTACATGCTTTTATGCAATTTTCTAATGGTTATTTAAGAAAATAATATTGTGTAGTTGATAAAACTTATTTTAGATGATTGTACTATTTTTCTCAGTTGCTTTTATTGTGATACCATTGGAGAAAAGTGGGAAGTGTTTTACTTTCCTCTCAGTCCCGCACAACCCGAAGACTTCTTGAAAGATTTTAGACTCCTTCAGCTTTCCATGCTTAGTCTGGAGCCAGGCTGCTGCAGTTTGCTGTTAACATAACACATATTTTTGAGCTAAATGGGTATGTTAAAATGGCTACTGCTAACTGTAGTACCTACTTCTGTGGCAACAGCAACTTCCCCCTGTTCTCTTTCCCGTTTTTGTTCTTCCCATCTCTACAGAGCTGCTTGCTTTGGAAGGTCTCACTGACATTAAAAATTAAACAAATCTCAAACATCCAACCCCCACAAAAAAACCCAAACCCCAAACAAAGAATCAAAGCTGAATTTATGGAGGGGATGGGTACACAACACTGGAAGATACACACAGTTGGGAAGAGTTGATTGGGACTTGAGCAGATGCATCCGCTTAGTCACTTAGATGGAAATCACTTTTCTTTCATAGAAGTTCAGGAGAGGGCTTCTATGGCTTTCTCTAAACAGATACTGCTTTGCACTTAATTTCTCTCTAGTTTTTTGACTGGAGTGAGTGTTCCTGCAATTATGTAACTATTTGAATATTGCTCAACTTTCCTGTGTAGAGAATGTGTGACCGTGTTTTGAGTAATCACAGTACTAATCACAACCTGGTTGTAGGAATCCTGTTAGATAGAATATCCTCTGGCTTTATCTCCCATAGATAATTTTAGGGGATATTTTTAGGAGCCTTCTGAAAGAGAGGTCTATTTCTGTGCTTGAAAATTTTATGTATATGCATTAAATATATATGCCTGTGAGTGTGGTGTAATGTGTGTGTATATTTTAAAAATAGCGTGCTAAAAGCAGAAAAAAAGTTGTGTGGAAGTCTCCAAGGCAGATGTAGTAGATTAATTTTTTTGAGCCTGATTGGTTTCCAAATCGGCTGTCTGTGTTTACTTTTATTTGATGCCTGTTTTACTTAAGTACTGCAATTTCTGTTTTGTTTAGAGAGGGGGAAAACCTTATGGATAATTTTAAAAATACTTCTTTTGTGAAGTTAATTGTTTTTTATTTGTTTCCAGGAAATGGCTCTTGAAGTTAAATGAGGCTGGATAAAACGCATAAATGAAGCAGAAGCTGCTCTGCATGTGTTAGGGCTATATCACCACAAGCACTGTTGATCAGCCAGACTTGGTAGCTTGTCATAATGAAGAAAATTAGTCTCAAAACAATTCGCAAGTCCTTTAACTTAAATAAAAGTAAAGATGAAAGTGACTTTGTAGTGGTTCAGCAGCCATCACTAAGTGAATTTGGAAAAGATGACTCTTTGTTTGGCAGCTGCTATGGTAAAGATTTGGCTAGCTGTGAAGTCAATAGTGAAGATGAAAAAGGAGGCAAAAATAGATCAAAAAGTGAAAGCTTAATGGGTACGTTAAAAAGGAGGCTTTCAGCAAAACAAAAACAGAAAGGCAAAGGCAGCACACCATCTGTAAGCTCTGCAGATGATGACACCTTTTCTTCCTCATCTGCTCCAATAACCTTCAAAGATGTCCGAGCTCAAAGACCTCTGAGATCCACTTCCCTCCGTAATCACCATTACAGTCCAACTCCATGGCCCCTTCGACCTACAAATTCGGAAGAGACTTGCATCAAAATGGAAGTGAAAGTCAAGGCCTTGGTCCATTCCGCTACTCCGAGCCCAGCACTGAATGGCGTTCGAAAGGACTTCCATGACTTGCAGTCAGACAACGTGTTCCAGGAACAGAACAATGCATTAAAAAATACAGAATCTCAGAACGGGGACTTGCATCTTCATATTGATGAACATGTGCCTGTAGTTATTGGATTAATGCCTCAGGACTACATTCAATATACTGTGCCTTTAGATGAGGGAATGTATCCTTTGGAAGGATCACGTAGTTACTGTCTGGATAGTTCCTCACCCATGGAAGTTTCAACTGTTTCTTCTCAAGTGGGGGGAAATGCTTTCCATGAAGAAGAGAGCCAGGTGGATCAGGATGTAGTTGTTGCACCGGATATCTTTGTGGACCAGACGGTGAATGGTTTGTTAATTGGTACCACAGGAGTCATGTTGCAAAGCCCAAGAGTTACTCACAGTGATGTCCCTCCACTCTCACCTTTGCTACCTCCAATACAGAATAATCAAATCCAAAGGAACTTCAATGGGTTGAATGGCACAGATGCCCACGTGGCTGAAAGTATGCGCTGCCATTTGAATTTTGATCCTAACACTGCCCCCGGAGTTGGAAGAGTTTATGATTCTGTACAGAACAGTGGTCCTATGGTTGTGACAAGTCTCACAGAAGAACTGAAAAAACTTGCCAAACAAGGATGGTACTGGGGCCCCATTACACGTTGGGAGGCAGAGGGAAAATTAGCTAATGTGCCTGACGGCTCGTTTCTCGTTCGAGATAGTTCTGATGATCGTTATCTTTTAAGTTTGAGTTTTCGTTCCCATGGAAAAACTCTTCACACTAGAATCGAACACTCAAATGGTAGGTTTAGCTTTTATGAACAACCAGACGTGGAGGGACATACATCTATAGTCGACTTAATTGAACATTCAATCAGGGACTCTGAAAACGGAGCTTTCTGCTATTCGAGATCCCGACTGCCTGGGTCAGCAACTTACCCCGTGAGACTGACAAATCCCGTATCTCGGTTCATGCAGGTGCGTTCTTTGCAATACCTGTGTCGTTTTGTAATACGTCAGTACACCAGAATAGACCTGATCCAGAAACTGCCTTTGCCAAACAAAATGAAGGATTATTTGCAGGAAAAGCACTACTGAAAGCTTATGGGAATCTTGCATCTTGCACTTTGGGAACAACAACAACAAAAAGAGATTGAATTACAGTTTACAGACTTTCATTACTATCAAAATCTTTTGCTGCCATAAAGAATATTTCATTTTTGTGTGTAAAAGTAATGCATTTGGATTTATGTTTGTTTTGGGGGGTTTTTTGTGTATTTTGGGGGGCTTTTTTTTTTTTTTTTAAAGAATGATCTCAAGTTTATTTTTAGAAGTGTGAAATAGCTATCTTTCATCAATGTGCAGATTAATCACAATGTGAATGATCAAATTCTCCTTAATTTCCCCCAAGTCCTTTGCTGCTATCCACTGTGATTTTTATGCATTGAAAGCACATTTCATGTGTATTCAACCATAAGTAAAAGTCAAATGAAACTTGTTGAATGGATTTTTTTTTTTCCTTTAAAATAGCCTGTTTGAAAAAAAAAAAGAAAAGATGATGGATAAAAACCATACTGGTATTCTAAATTACAGAATTTAAGTCTATGTGAGAAATGATTTCCTAGTATCCTAATTATAAATTTCTATAAAGATATGCCCTAATGTAGAACTTATAGACAGAGCTGTGTGATGAGAACATGGTTATGTGGCATATCTTTGGGGAAAAAAAAACCCCGCCTTTCTCCTGAGCCTTGTACTGTCCGTACACTATTTTTGTTTGAGAAGGTTGGTTCAGCCACCTTCTTGTCTCGGTGTTTTGTCCTTCTAAAAAATGGCCTTTAAAAAAACAGAAGTCTGTGAAAGTTGATGTATAGTACCTATAAGGAAATTGCGGTATTGGGGGTCCTGTCAAATACTACCTTGTAAAATCATGTCGTCGGTTAAATAAATGAACACCTACCGGGTCCCCTCTTTCTGTCCTTTTCCCTCCTACCTCCTCTTGGGGGATGGGGCGGGGAGGGCTGGAAATTCCTGAATTTGACTCTAGGAATTGTTATTATGTGGACATAAATTGATAAGCCATTTTAGGGATGGGGTGTCGATAGGATGATTTCGACAATATATATTCAAACTACTTGAAATTTTATACTTTTCTGCATTTTTTTTCACTTCAGAAATGCAGTAATACACTAATATCCTTTGGATTGTTTTCCCCTTCTTTGGATATCCTTTGGGGGAGGAAGGAACAGGACTGATAACATTTTGGGTGGAAGATGCTTAAAAGGCATCTCTAAAGCTCTATTCTCATAACCTTCAGATTATGGGGACAAGAGGTTTGGCTATACGTTGACCGCAGAAGATGTTTCAGTTTACTGTCATGAAATATGTTTTGACATATGAAATATTGAATCAATTAACGAAATGTTTATATCTGTCAAAGATTCTGGCATTTGAAAAGCTTAGAGTTATCCTAACCTTCTGTATGGAAGAGAAAAAAAAAAAAGACTTTCAGTGGGGAGTACAGATTCTACACCGTAATATTTTCTTTATGCAAGGTTATTCCATGGTTTTTTCCTGGTTTGGTTCAGATATTTTATTTTTTTTTCCCTGTGATTCTATCATTTTAATGAGTTATTTGTTCAAGGGGTCATGGCTGGCTCGGGAGGGGAGGCTTGCTTTGGCGGCCTTTGCCACCCTCCTCTCTATTTGAGAATGTCGTCTTCCCCATCTCTGGTCGGAGTTGATAAGTCAGTAAACATCAGCATAGAAATGGCTGTTCCATCTTTCATGCAACTCTCTTGTTTAGGTCATTTTCTTCTCCTGGTTTAATTTAGCCTTTTGTCCCCTGAAATGAGTCTTTAGTAATGAATACAGTATTGCTGCAAGGTGGTGCGGTAGCACTACATCTTGGGTTGCCTGAATTGATAGACTAAATTTATATTTTTTTAATTTATTTTTTGACCATAATGTTATAACTAAAAAAAGAAAAAAAAAAAAAAAAGGAAATCAAAGGTAGATAAAGGCTGCCTTTGCTTTTAAGGGAGGGAGAATAAGGATTTCTTCTTTAGTCTAATAAAGTTTTAAACTTAAAAAAAAAAAATAAATCTAGAGCAGTCTATATGTGTAATTTGTTGGCTTTGCCATTGAGATACACGTATGCAATTGTGAATTCTGTTTTCTTTTTTTCCTCTACTGACTTCCCCTCCCAGCCCCCGAATCAGGATCGCTAACTTGATTCAAAAAGGCACAATAACCTATTGTATGGTACAGTGTTCTGATTCTGTCTGTGGGGAGGAAAAAGAAAATCATTTCTATGGATTTCAGATGCATACTTTTGGAAGAAAACCTCTGGCATTTTCTTCACTTGAAAAATTCTTTCCCTGTACAAGCTAGAGGGCCTATGAGTTCTACAGAATCTTTGAAAGATTAGAGTACAATAAATATTTCCTTTGCTGTTTAATACCACTATTGAATGCATTAAAGATATGTTTATACCATGCCACATGCATTAATTTAGCAGTCGTTGCATTGAAACTTAAGTAGTTGAAGCTGTAATATCCTGGTCTAATTGCTGAATTGAAAAACGTGCCAGAACACACCATGCCTTTATAAATTTCAGTTTGTTCACTCATGTCTTGAGGCTTTGATGCTTTTTGTTTTTAAAAAAACAACCCCAAACATACAACCAACAGACAAACCACTTTAGTTCAGCTTTCCAGTTTTTTAATTGCCTCCCCTGCTGTGTTCTTCATCTGCACACTTAATCTGGTCATTAACGTTGTCATTTCTCCTCCCTTCCTCTTAAAGCTTCCACGAAAAGAACGCGGTAAAGTGATTGACACCTGGGGTTTGAGAACCATATAGCACTTTGTTTCTAAATACAAAACGGTGGTGATGCTTCTACCAAGCTCAAAATACTTTAAAACAGTAGTAAGTAGACACAAAGACTTGTACAGGTTTCATTAATCAGAACCTCACAATGTATTTTCACGCTGAGGTAACTGGCCAGCCAGGAGAAGGAACCCAGAAAATTGACTTTGAAAACATTAAAGACACTTAACTTATAGTTTCTTATAATAAAGATTAATATAAAAGAAACACAGTAACAGTTAGTTATGAGACAATTTAGAAGTTCTCAGCGTAACCACAAAAATTGCGTTGACTTCCGTTTCATGAAAATTAAAGGAACAAAGTGTCCCTGAGAAATTAAAGGAGGATGATTGAGGTTATTTTGGGGAACTTTGGAAGTAGATACACTAGGAATAAAAGCTGACTATGATCCGTATAGAGTAGAAATATGGCTATTTATTCAGCACAACAGGTTTAAGGGTTCAAAAGGTATGCTTTTTATGTAACTGAATTGTGGAAAAATGTTTTTGAAAATGAAATTTCGGAATAAAACTCCTTTTTTTGAGCATCTGAAATGATTGACTTTATTGATAACATTGTCTGTTTTACCAATTAGAAGAGTAAAACACCACCATATATTTGGAAATAGAAGAATAATTTTGCAAAGTTTTCTCTGTGTGTTTTTCTTTTTTTTTCCTTTTGTAAACTAGTGTCATAAATAACTGGAAGTGATTTGTTTTCTTTGATCTATTGGAAGGATATAGCACTTACCCTGTTGTTGACATAGTGAATGCCATCTTTTTAGCCAAATCTTTTTCTGTCAGAGGGATCAGAAACACAATTATTAATTAAACTCTTTGTTCTTGGATGAGCTGACTTTACATTTTGTTCAGGCCAATTTTCTTTCTGGGAATATTGGTTGCAGGGCTAAGTGAAATCTGTGCGGTTCTTGTTTTGGTGCATTTCATCCATGTGAATACTGGGATTCTAAATTTTAAACAGCATACCAGCAATACGTGGGCTATGACTCTGATGAGAAGTATTTCTCTGTTACTGAACTTTCAGATTCTGAGCCAAGATGTGGATAACTTAATGATTGCCAATTTAATTTCTTAAAATCTTTTTACAACTGCAAAGAATAAATATTACAAGCATTCTTTATAAATAAAATATGGGCTAGATAGTAGTTCATAATATGGCAAATACGGCGTTGTTGTATCTGGAAAGTGTTCTAAATTCTCCACAGATAATGAAAAATTGTTGAAGAATTTTGTATGAATCCATGTTGGGTTAAAGAATTTTTATAGTGATGATGGAGTGCCATGAAGTTAATACTTGCAATCCAGATTGCTGTAGTTTACACTTTTCTCTGCTTCAGACCTGGTGTGCACTGTTTGTACTAAGCACGCCACAGAGTGAATTATCCAAAGTCCATTGATTTTAATGTGTTTTGGTTTCTAAACAAAATTATAGTAATTTCTTGCACATTTTTGAAAAATAATTGTATAAGGATTTATGTATCTGCTTCTGGATACAATGTGTAAATAAAAATTTCATTCACAAAAGTGTTCGTGGAGTGTTCTGTACCTTAAAGATGTTCTAAAATGGAAAAACTGAAAGACTGCAAAATTTGGGCATCTGACTTCAAGCATTTAAATTTGGTCACAATTTAATCTATTAATTTTTTTTTGAACCCCTACTAATTGACTTGTCAAAACACTTCTGCACACATTAATTCCTACTTTTCAAAGCAAGAAGAAGAGCTGTCAGAGTGTAGCTACAAAAAGCACACCTTTGAAAAGTTCTGTATGCATATACAGTTAACTTAAAAGTTTTTGTTGTTTTCTTCTCTAAAAAAAACATGCAGAATTTATAACAAAAGTCTACATTTCCACTAGGTGTATGTCAAAGCTAATGTACTATCGCTTGGCTTCCAAGCAAGCAACTAGTTCTTGGCAAAAGAAGCGTATACGGTGTGAATCTTCATACGTTCACTTGATCCTGTTCTAGATTTACTTTAAAAAGGGAGTGGCATTTTAAACCTTGGGAAATCACACAAACCAGAAGCTCAAGGATAAACAATTTCTGTGTTACAAAACAGATGCTCAATTGTTTGCGTGCCTTCACCTGGCTGTGACTTTAACAGACTCATGACTCAAATTCAGCAAAAATACCACCTGTTTATTAGGTTTTGGTGATAACAGTTTAGTTTTGGTTTGTGGTGGGTTTTTTTTCCTCTTAAACAAACGGAACAAGCACAAACCCCAGCCTTGGTAGCCAGTAATTACTGTTCATGCTGATACTGTTCATACTGTTCACAGCTGATACAGGCTTTTCTATGTATTCTTTTACTTAATTTCTAAACCAGTAACCAGAAATAACTCATAGCCTTTGCCGTTTAAGAGAAAGCTGCCTTCTGCTTCCTACTGCTGGGACTAGTGCTGCCTGCTCAGGGTGGCGTGTGGTTCACAGGGGATCTCGGTGGAATTTATATCTGCTCTTTTCTACATTCGTTCTGTTCACCTCAGAGAACCTGGTGAGAAATAAATGTTTTGTTGGTAAGTGGTCGAAGGTGGGTAAGAGTTAATTTTGCATCCGCCTAGCAACGTCCAGGCAGTGTTTATAATCAAGATGCCTGTAATCCTAATTGTTTCTACCTGGAATTCCATCAGCTCCGTAGCTGTGAGAGCGGAACAGAAATGCTAAACCGCCTCCAGGTACAGAAAGCTTCCCATGTGTCTGATAATACAACCCTTGTACCAAGACCCAAAGCAGGGCTTGGGGTTGGGGAGGTGAGTTAAGTCATCCTCTGCAATTTAGAGAAGGCCTTGGAGATCATAAATCTTTAAGATCTAGTAGAAATCCTTAACGTTTTAGAAACAATGTTCAATCACTTCCCTCCAGCACACAAAATTTGCCTGAAATCTGGGCTCTTTTTTCCCCACTCTTAAAGGCTAACGTTCGGCTGAGCGTTTTAGCATCCCTCCTGAGATCAGTATGCACATCTTTGGCTTTTCTGGTAAGGCAATACCTACTCTTTCCCATTCAAGTCATGTAAAGTAGGAATGGGATGTTGTAGGGAGTGGAGGCAGTGGTTATTTGTTTGTTTTTGAAGAATGGCTCAGAAATAGGAGGTGCTTCGCCTCCTGAGACAGGACCCTGTGATTCTCTCGGGCCAACATTCTTCATTGAAGTCAGAACCTTTATGAAACCAGCCTAATAGAATGAGGAAGGAAAGATAAACAAGACCTGTTTCACTTTCGGTGTGTGAGAATGAGTAAGTTTGGATGCTCACAGAGGAAGGATGTGTGACAGTCTGGACCACTCCTGACGCTGCTGGTTTAAGTGCCGTTTGGGTGATTACATGTTGTGGAGGGAAGAAGGAGCTGTAGCGAAAGTCACTCAGGTTTTGTAAAATTTAGGAGCAACTGTGTCTGATGTTAAATGTGTGTTATGCCTTCATCTGTTCTTCAGAACTTCTTAACTTTGATTCGCAGAAGTCTTTAGCTGCAGTTCCAACTTTCCTGTCTCTCTGATGAGACACTGTGTTCTCCTCCGCTGAACCTGCTGCAGTAAGAAGGGCAGTTTCTTAAAAGCAACCCCTATTGGTTCCAGCTATTTAAATAGGAAATACTGCTAAAATTGATGGAAGAAGTAATTCAAATATGTTTTCCAGAATTCTTCATTAAATAGCTAGGGTGTCTATCATCATGCGATCAACATCATACCTATTTCTTAACAATGCATGCTGTCTCTTTGTTAAACACCTTTCAACTAAGAAAGAGAGGAAGACGCCTTTTGAGTGTCTCTGGACATCACAGGATGCTTGTTGCAAACGTTGCGTCAGCCAAGGGGGCATTCTGGGCTGCAGAGGCTTTTGGCACTCTTGCTTTCCCACAGCCCACATTCAACACTCCAGCTTTCCAGCAGGAGACAGCAGCTCTCTTGTTCGCTTTCTGGTTGGAGTTTGGATTGTCAAAAGGTTTTCTGTGTCTAGCGCTACAAACTCATGTTTCCACTGAAAAACCTACTTGACGTTTTCTTTCACAGCACCTTTCTTCCTTGGTTGTCTGCCCTGTATCACCCCAAGAAGAAAATAAATGACCTTGTGAATGTTCTAACCTTCCTCAAACCTGAAGCAAAACTTTCTGGTTAATGGGAAAGTTACCTGAACTGCTTTGCGCAAGTAGTGTTTTCGGTCAGTCTTATGATCCCAAAACCTCAAAAAGACTTGATTGTGCAACAACTTCTAAGACACTCTGTAGTATTCATGGGCATAGAGTTAAGCTTGGAAGGTATTTAGATTGGAAATTCTAAAGTCTGTGAAATTTATCATTATCTTTTTCTGTATATGTTTTGAACTTCTGCATGGGAGCACCGAGGGATGGGCACACCAGTAAAATAAAAACCATTCCTGTTGAGGCGTTGTGCCTTGTCCCTATAAAGAATTCTGCTTAGCTCTGCTGAATGGAGAAGCTGTTAGGGAAATTCCCGAATCCCAGACAGAAGAACATAACTCCTACCATTCCTGAAAAAGAGAGCTGGTTGTGTGCAAGGTAGGTGGCATGCCAAGTGTGACTCCTGGTGTGTTTTCTGCCTGTGTTGAGAGAGTCCCCAGGCGATATGACCTCTCATAGGTGAGATCCTTGATAGCTTTTGACTTCTTTTTCAGATATTGTCAGTAGTGATAGCATGCTTCTGGTTGGCAATGTTCTGAGAAACTCCTGTCTTTCTAGGTTGTATTGAAGGTGAAAGACACCAAAGTGCAGGTCCATGGCAGATTTGCTCCATTTTGTTCCTCATCTGTGACAATCAATGACCAATTTCCAATTTTCTGACTTCCCCTTATGTTTTCCTTATCTTCACGTATTGTTTCAAATTCAGTGGATAAATGCAAACCTAAGAAGTTATAGAGGACTGGAAATTATTACTGTCACTGTATTTTCAGTAGGAAGTTTTTGGGTCTGATTACAGGCTGTTGCATGAAATCTAATATTGACATCGTTAACATCTTCACACCAGTTGGATGTTAGGAAGCATTCATCAAAGAATCATTTTAGTTGGGAGCTAATTAACTACTTGTGTGGGTTAACATAATGCTGAAAGTAATGATGACCTCACCATCATCTTTTGCTACTTAATTTACTGTACATCCAGGTTTCTGTTGAAGATAATTAAATACTTAGAATGAAAGTTGTAACCTTTCCTAATTAGATCATTACCTGTTCTCCAATTAACAGTGATATTTGGGAAAAATTATTTAAATTCTATCTTTCTTCAACCTGTTAATTTTGGAAAGCATATCCTTACATAAAAAAAAATTATAAATTTTTGGCACTGTCACATCTTCAAATGAATATTGACCTCAATAAATTTTCAAGTATAATTAATTCTAAATGGAATCCTAGAACAGACAGTTTCCTATGAGTAGTCAAGAAGCAGAATGTTAGACTGAAAGACTTTTGTTTCAGAACAGTAATTGCCATCATAATCATCAAAGACTACTTTCTGTCTCTAAAAAATCTAATAATATATGAATTTAGTATATTGCTTTAATATAATAAAAAGGCTTTCCAACTGTAATGCAATACAAGAACTAAATATACTGAGACATCAGGTGGAACATTCCTAATATCATGGCTAATGTCATAGTTCGATGACAAAAGAAGCCTGTCTTGAGAAAACCCCGTCTCCACTTACCCCAAAATCACAAATCCTTCCTTTTATACATGAATGCCATGCACAACTGTGGATGTTAAAGGTTTGTGAAAGAACTGCAACAAAATAATCAGCCCTAGATTTTTTTCAGGTATGGCTAATCTAGTTAGAGTTCAATGACATATTTTATGTACTAATAACTCGTCGCTCAAGATAAAAAATTATTCTAGGCCATCGTTTAATACATAAACAAGTGATGCTGTCATCTAAAAGTGACATTATGAAAATATCAAAATATTTTTTTCATGAATTTGAGTTTCAAGTAACTTTTCAGTGACTTAGTTATGCCTCCAAGAACCAATGACAATCTTACCCGAAAAAGACTGCCTTTTTAGCTAAGTTATGCCTCCTAGTTAATGCCTGAATTATTTGGTTACTTTATATGAATTCAGTTATGTCAGAACTGAACTTGTGGGATCTAAGAGGGTTTTTTCTTTTGTTTTGGGAGTTTGGGTTGAGTTTTTTCTCGCTGTTGTCAGCTCTGCTGCTTCAGAAATGAGAAAGTTACATTTTACACAGGCTCAGTTTGAAAACCAAGGTTTATTGGGTAGAGACTTGCTTTTTTAAAATTTTACGTAGTGTGCTCAGGCATCAGAACAATGTTGTACTTTTAAAATTCTCAATATTTTATAATCTAGAATACGTGATGTACAATGCAATGCAAGGGAAGAAAATAGTTACGTAAATAGAGCCACAAAGATGATGAAGGGAGTGGAGCATCTCCCATATGAGGAAAGACTGAGGGAGCTGGGTCTCTTTAGCTTGGAGAAGAGGAGACTGAGGGGTGACCTCATTAATGTGTATAAATACGTAAAGGGTGAGTGTCAGGAGGATGGAGCCAGGCTCTTCTCAGTGACAGGCAGTGATAGGACAAGGGGCAATGAGTGCAAGCTGGAAGATATGAGGAAAAACTTCTTCACAGTGAGGGTAACAGAACACTGGAACCATCTGCCCAGAGAGGTTGTGGAGTCTCCTTCTCTGGAGACATTCAAAACCCGTCTGGAGGCGTTCCTGTGTGACCTGATGTAGGTGTTCCTGCTCTGGCAGGCTGATTGGACTAGATGATCTTTCAAGGTCCCTTCCAATCCCTGATATACTGTGATTCTGTAATAGCTTTGAGCTCCTAGAAGAAAAACCCTAATAATTATGTCTTACCATACTGACACTTCTTCACATGCATATCTACCTCAGAATACACGAGTGTGTAGAGGCAGCAGTTCTCTTCAGCTCTCTAACTCTTACTTCTGACACTTCTCCCTCCTCACAGTTTACCCAGACTGATCATTTACAGCTCCATCTCTCCTAAAGCTTTAATCACTCATTTTGGTGTCATTTTCCACAGCTGCCCTTGTAGCATTGCCAACAAACCTGCTGTGTGGCCTATTCATATTAAAACCTGCAACGTGACTTGATAAACTCTGTCCCTTCATATTGGAGAGGAGGAGAAAGTAGTAAGAGGAGCATCATTCACTCGGCTGGTGTTGCACATGCCATCAGCTTGCTTAGGAGACTCACAACCCCCTGCAGGTTTCTGTGCAACACTTCTGGGTTAAACCATCAGCTTCAGCAATGTGGTAATGGTTGTTGCTTGACAACTTGAAGGAAGTCATCTGAGTCAGGGAGAGCAGATAAAGTATTTGTTCCTGGAAATCTCTGCGGAAATCTTCTACATATGTATTAGTTCCTGACAATTTTCATGATTTAAAAAAAAAGCATTCTTAAGAGCTGTTGTAACAAGAATAATATGGCTGAGAAATGAGCTTCCATTTGAAGCTGATGCTGCTAATCATGTTCTACCTGTCCCAAGTATGACTTGCAACTACTCAGGACCACCATAACCCGCCTGCTGTTGAAGTAACATGCAGGTTGCTGGCCAGGGGCAATGAAATTATTTCAGGTAGCTGAAGTACTAAGTGTGAACTGGGATGAATGATTCATTATCTTTTCCAAAACAAGATCTAGGGGGAAAAAGTGAAAGTAGGATGGACAGGTTCAAAAGAAAGAAGAGGTGGAGGCTCTTCATACAGCTGCTCTTAACTTGTGAAGCCCCTTCTTATGGGATGTTATAGGTGCTAAGAATGTGTGTGGGCAAGAACACAATAAGTTCATGCGTTAAAAATATTTGCAGTTCTGCTAAATGCAAAGATGGCACAGGACTGTGAGGAGAGCATCTGAAGGGCAGTACATTTATGCTTTTCCTATTCTGGTCATCTTTTCCAGAATTGGGTTCTAACTGGACAAATATGATATTGAGTCTGTATGCTTTTACATCTGGTGAGAAATTGTAAATCTTGAATCCTGTCTAACAGTTCTTGTTTCTATATTTTGGGATCAGTAGGTTGAATACATTCTTGATCGTTGTAGGAAGTGTTACTCTTTCTTTTTTAAGGAAACATTAAACAGAACAGTAAATAATTTGACATTCGTAAGGCAAAGGATTTCTCCCAGCTGGAACATCTAACATATTTTTCATGAAGCTGTTCTGTACATATTTTAGTGCAAAGCCAGTGTTAAAATTAATTCAAGATCTGTTTCAAATTCATTCTAGCACTGAAAGGATTGAAAAACATCCTATCTGAGAGAGACTTGTATTTGAACCAACATAAAATCTGTGTAGTATAAATATTTCAGCACAAGAGCAAGAACAAGACCAAATCTGAAATTATGTTCTTTCGCCTGTGCTTCCTAAAGCAGTGCCTCCAGGAGCATATTTAGCTGCACAGAAAATGATTGAAATCTCTGTGTATCAGTTTGTATCAGAAGAAAATCTGATCCTTATGATTGATTGGAAGCATACTGACATATTTATTTCATGTCATATTGTAATTCTTCTGTTGTTGGTTGGTTGGTTTGTTTGAAGTTGCAGAGAAACAGCTAGGAGGACATAAAGAAAAAAATGGGGGAACTGAGGAAAAAGTTATTCATACTTCTGTTTCTATATACAAGTAAAAAAAAAGAAGAGTGGTTGGAGACATCTTGGGTAAAGATGACTATCAATGCTACATTTACAGGGGTTCTGCCTTTTTCTGTGTGAGTTTCTGAGTTTATTTGATGACAGTACTATGCACGTAAATAATGCCTAAGCTTCATAATTTGACATCTGTGTATCTGTTTTTCCTCCAATACATTTTGCATCTTGTTCCTTGAGATTTTTTGGAGATTACGTTTGCAAAGAGCTATCAGAACACAGCTTTTGATTTTTACTTTTTTTTTTTTTGTGTGTGTGTTCTTACTTTTCTCTTAAAGATTACATTGCTGTAGGAAAAAAATAGTGGAGTCTAATTTTTCTGTCCTGGATAGTCTTGGAAAAGATCAAATACTCAGCTAATGAATGGATTAGTGCTTTTTCTCATTGCTTTATGAGTCTCAGAAATTTCCCAATGGAATTATATAAATAGATTTTGATAACGAACAAAGGGAAGATGTATTTTATTCCAAAAGTACTAATGCTGAAGGGCATGTCAAGTGCTGTTAAGTTTTTCTTTTTTTTTTTTCTCTATGAGAGAAACTGAAAACCACTGAGGATTTTGACCAAAGATATATATATTTTTTTAAATGGTGGGAAATAATTAAAAGAAGTAAGTGCCTAATAAGTGATTTCCTAACTCTAAAAGGATATTAGAAAGATCTGCAGAACTGAGAGGGACAAGAAAATTTGGGTTCTCATGGATGCAGAACCACAAATGCTTATTCATCACCACTTCCTTTTCAAGGTTGAATTTGAAAATGTTCCATATTTGGAACTGAACCTGGTGATAGTATTGCAGGAAGAAAGATCAGGTATTTTTATTTAGTAAAAAAAAAAAAAAAAGAGTTTTTTTTTTGTTTCGGTTTGGTTTTTTATAATCTCAAATTCTAATCTGAGAGGGTGGATATTGTGAAAATGTGGCAACTGAAATTCTGGTCTTTTTCTAGGGATATGCTGAGAACAGATGCTTATCCTTTTGATGGGAGGTCATAGCCAGTGTATCCTTTTAAAAACAAATTAATTTGGGGGGCTAGAGAAATATAGAAAAAACAGATAAAAGACAAAATTTTTCTCTGCAGCAGACCTTTTACAAGTTTCAAATTTTAGACTTAAAACCATGCATATGTTAAATAATCAATCATGATGCAATTGGTAGGATGACAAGAACTAAAAATGTTCACACAATATGTAGAAGTTATATATTATTAAAACTTTATCTATCTTTAGTACTAAGTTATTATACTGTTATATACTCATATATTCTTAAGAGTGATGTGTGCTTTGTTTTGGAACTATATCTTAGCACCTTCTGAGGGAACCTGAAGCTTTTTCATGCCTCACACAATGCTCCTACTTGCAGTTTTAAAAATGTTTTATTTTTTTTCTTAGGCACACAGTAATACTAATATAGTCAATATTTCATTACCTCATAAAATCCTTTGTCTTGTTATTATATACCACGGAGTTCTCTTAAATGCAGTTATTTGCAGGCAATATTTATGAAAGTAAAAAAATTAATTTTTAATGAAAAATTAAAAATCAGAAGAAGGAGCTCATTTTCTTCACTTTAAAGCACTAGCATCTGTTCTTTCACTCATCTTCTGAGAAAACAGAAATTAATATGTCTCTGTTGTCTAGCATAGGTTCTGTTGTAGCTACCAGCAGCTACTCATGCCTTTCCCTTTTAAAAAAATAGATACAGCATTGCCTATCTCTCAGTCCCGTCCCTCAGAATTTGTACATGAGGAGAAAAGCTGTGGCAACCCTTTTTCTGTGCGAAAAGCTAGCTGTATGTGCAATGACGGATCTGCTAGGAGGAAGGACAGCAGAGAACCTCTTCTTGATATTACCAAAATTTACCTAAACTTATCTGGAGGAAAAAATACCCAATAATGCTTAAAAGAGTGAGGTTTCACCATTTTCTCCCCATTTTTTATGCACTTAGATATCTGGTTTTAATTCTTGATGCTAAATTTGTCTGAGCTGAGAATTATGTGACCTCACAGCATTTGTTTAGTTTCTCTGAGCCTCAGTAAACTTGGCAGAACAACTGGGCAAGAACAGAAGATCACTGGATAGAAAAGATGGAAAGGGAATATGGCTTTTATGCAAAGCACTATGCTTTGAGTTGAGTAATTTTGAGGGAAAGGGGTGAAGGAAGCACTAGACTGGATGCAGATCCCAAAGCAATCACCTAAATTACTCGGAGAGTAAATGTACTCAAAGGAAAAATCCCACAGAGTTACTTATCTGAATGTCCATTTCTGTGCATGTGTGGTTGTGCACATAAATGTGACTGAGTGAGGAAGGACACTGAAGTTCAGACAGTTCAAAGGAGCATCTAAGGCCTTGTAAATACGCTTCTGAATTACAGTCATGCCATCACAAGCAACATGGAAACATGTAGATAAATGTTTACTTTGTGATTTCTGTCATTACAAAGGTGTATGAATAAATAGCTTGAAAGCACAATATGGGTCTGTGAAAAAGAGTGCATTTCTGCATGGCATGTATAAATGAAAACTTACTTAGAATTAAATGAAGGGACTTGTTTCATTTTTGGTTTGTTCTAAACTCCATGTGATCTCTCTTTTGTTAAGTAGACTCACAGTGGGAAAATACATATGGAAATTGAAGCCAGGTAGCTTGCTACCAAAGGTGAAATTTTGGCTAAATGGGATGAAATTCACGTTGCTTAAAAGGTGATTCCCAGAACGCTGTGCGTGAGTGGAACATTTTCTGGTTTTCCTTGTTAACTAAGTTAGCCAATAGTATCTTCTGGACTTGCATTCCCTGCATTTTATATTCTAACTTTAAGAAAGTAAAAAAAAAAAAAAAAAGTATTAATGAATTCATGATCTAAGACCAAAGCATACTCTTATTCTTTTGCATTGTATAAATACCATTAAAATTAATTCGAACCATAAATATAGACAAGCAGTCCCATTTGACCTTTCTGGCTAGAAGACCCTGAGTGATTCATATAATGACAAATTTTCTTACTAAAAAGTATGGCATTGCTTTAGCAAGCCAATATCAGCTGCCAAACATTGACGAGGCACTGCAGGGTTAAGAGGCTGTTGTTAATCAAGATTTTGGGAGTAATTAGATGTCCATGGATGTTAATGGTAGCTCATCTGTATAGTCCACTCAAGGGAGAAATTTGTTAGCTGTGGACATTAAACTGTAATGGAGACATTTCAAGGAAATTAATCAAGCCAATTGGTTTTGCCAACAAAACAGAAGTGCTAATTTGTCAGACCGTATAAGAAACTACTTGTGTCTGTGTTGTGAGGGTTTTGTTTTGTTGTTTTTTTTTTTTTTTTTAAATAACATTCCCAGGCTGGTAGATACTGACTTGTTTTAGGGAAGCTGGATTTACAAGAACTTGAAATATAAAATTACCCTTTCCTTCATATTGTTAGTCTTATTTGTCTCTTAGGTTCTGTGAGCTATAATTTTTGTAAGTAGCCTGAAGATTATTTAAGTGGTGATCTGGAGGTGAAAAGAAAAGCAATGAACAACACTCTCATTTGTGTATTTTCAGAAATGAAAATGACATCTATCATTTAAGTTTTTTCTGGTTGTTGAAAAGAAAAATTAAGAAGTAGCCAAAAACCCCAGAAGTCTGAGACAGTCTTTTTCCTTAATAGAGGTTTCAAAAAATGTAATGGTGCAGATGGGAATTGAGACTACGGTTTAGAAATTGTCTGATAAACAGATTTTGAGTAGCTGAGTTGGTTTCTTCAACATGTCTTAACTTTTGTGTGTTCTTGGAAAGTAATATGGAGGGCATTCACCTTCTGGCTTATTGTAATCAAAAGTATATTGCTGTCGGAGATGCTAGAAGAGCACTATTTTTGCAAATTTTGCAATACAGTGAATTTATTTTTATTACGTAATTTAGCAGCTGGAGCAGCTCCTGCAGCAAAGAAAGCAGTATCATATGAGCAGTTACTTTAAAAGATTGTCAGATTGCTGTTGATCATTAGATACACAGAATCACTCTTCCAATTAGGAATTTAACTCTTCATACAAAGCTGTTGCTCTCCCAAGGATGTCAGTCAGTTATGTGGCTGTGGAGTGCTTTATTTATCTTTGCTAGCGTACTGAAATAAATCTCTGTTCAACAGTATGGTATTGCTTGATTTATTTAGCTATTTTATTAAGCTTAATGAAACAATCAGACTAAATGTCATCTCTGTCTTCTGTTTCTTTTAGGCAGGATGATGATTCTTTGAATCTTAAAAGAAGTTGGAAGTGTAAAAATACCATACTCCTCTAGCACTGATGTACACGTCAGTGGAACTGCTCTGTGAAGCTGGTCAGCAATAAGCCAAATGCTGATTCCACATATTAAAGATAATATCTTTCAAAAGCAAACTGTTCTTTCATACAAGCTTGGGTGCTTTGTGGAGAAAGGTAGGGACATATTTAAAAAAAATTTATAAGTATGCTAGCCATTAACACTCGCTATCTAAGAAGTCTCATTTCCACTACTGACACTTGTTTCTGGTGTAGCTAACATCCCATTGGTATGCCTGAAACCCCAACAAGAGGTTCAACAGGATTCTCTGGTGTGGCAAAGGTACTGTTATGGGGTATCCATCTCCTTCTTTCACCTCTGAAACAACCTGTTAACCCAAAGCCTCAAGGCTGGTCACTGTAAAAGTTTATTGTCAGGTGAACACATATTTATATCATCATCATTTTACTATAGTAAGGAATTTATGGGATAATCACTTTAATTTTAGTAATACTGCTATAATTTTAGCATTTTAAAAAATCTTGATTGAATAATATTTTGCAAATGCTGTAGAGTCTGATAGTGGTGTACAGCCACCACTTAGTAGGAAGAGCAAAACAAGCGTACTCATTTACTTTATTAAGGAAGATAGATGTTTTTACCAGCATTATCACATTTGCTGTTATACACTCAGTAGGTTGCTATTTGTTATGTTTCCTTCTAAGAATGTGACAGCGATACCTTCCTCATTTGACTTACTCACTTTGTGGCTTTTAAATGAGCAATGTCAGGCATACTTGCTTCTTTGCATTAGCTGAGTCTCGAGTTTTTAGAAGGATTAATATATACTCCTTCGGCTTTCATGCCTTTGTGCTGTCCTGAGACTCATAAAGCAAGAGGGATTGATAGGTTCAGCATTTTGCTCATGTAACAAGGAGAAATCATTTAGAAGAGTGATTTATGGTGTTGCAGTGAAACAGTTCATAAAGGATAATGTCTTTCTACTTAGAATTCACTTGCTATTACGTAGGAAAAGCTTTGGCATTTGAAGGAAAAGTCAGCTGTGGTATCATCTATTTATAACAGGCTATTTGAATGTGAAATAAAGGGAAGCATCCCATCAAACATTTTATTTCTGGCAATATTAGCTTCCCTTAATTACTCATGGAGGATGTCATTTGACAATTAGCCACAGATTTTTCATTGTGGTGAAGGATGGTTGGAAGAGAAGATGAGAGACACTAACCTATATAGCATTTTTGTATGTGTAAAAGAGGTAATGTATTCAAGGATGAGCCTTTAATTCTTCTGTCTTTGACATATTAAGATGACACAAAATAAGAAGGTTGAGGCAGGTTTACCTAGTTTATTCCCACTCCAATATTCTGCAACAATAAGATTAGAAATATATTTTCATGTTATCAGCTGAACTGATACTTTTCAATACACACTAGAATGAAAACTATTATAGCAGTAGTCCCCAGATATTTGAATCTATTTTCATTTCCCTTTGATCTTCCACATTTTTTATTACTGATTATGATTTAAATATCAACTCAGTCCTTCATTCTCAGTTTAAAACCAGCCAAACTGGATCCTAACCGTCAACTTGACTGGTCATTGATTGTGGGAGCTACTCTGCCTGTGGTTACTTCTGCCCAGGTGATCATCGTAAGCAAGGGAGTACCTGCTGACATACCAATAACACAACCAGGGATCTCTTGGGGATAAAGAAATTTTTTCTTTTTTATTTTTTTTTTAAATTAAAAAATATACAGTAAAAAAATTCCAGAGCTACTGCGCTAGCTTTCCTTCCACGCTGTGGAAGGAATAAGAGGGATTTGTTAATTTTTTAATGAAATATGTGAGTTCATCATACACTGTGTGCAGAAGTAGAATAACCAGACTTAGGGGACACACCTAAAGCTTTGTGAAGGGTAATTGGGACCCATCATGACATTAAGTGGCTGAACAGGGCAATATCTTGCTTGCTAAATTAAGTACAAGGAAAAATCAGAATAACACTTCCTTCATATCACAAATAAGATTTAATCTGCCTCCTTTAGCCTTCTTTCCTTCACTATTAAATTATCTGGATGCTGGCAGAACAAAATATGGGACTGTGATATTCTGAGTATTTATCCATCATATGGAAAAGATTTGGCAAAGATGCAGTGTACACTTCTCTTTATTCTTAAATTGTCTCTATGGAGTTTAGGGGAAAATGTGATCTGTCTTCCCAATGTGACTATATGCAAATACCAAAAATCTGGCAGAAACAAACAGAGAGAAAGTAGGCTGACACTCTTTATAAGAAAAGGATATAGCTTACCGAAGTATCCAAAAAAAAAGATATTTCAGTATCAATTATCAGTATCGAAGCACTAAAATGGAGAAGGTTATGAAGTGGATTATTATTTAGACAAGTATAAAGACCATTCATAGTAGACTGAGATAGGTCTACAATGAAAGCAACGTTGCAGTACCTACTAGCTAGGGGCTAGGGGCATTCACCGGTGGCTGGTGGTGAAACAAGTAAATTGTATATACTCATTTACCTGAGTAAGCAAAATTTTGCACTTATTGTAGAAATTTGCTTGAATTTTAGTGTATCTCTGTTGTCTAAAACTATTACTGACATTAAAATAATACATTTAGAAGGTATAAGGTCCTTTTACAATGAGGCATCTCTGGGTTTAATAATTTAGTTTTGCTGAAATGATATAATTTGTCAGTATTCACATCGCAGAAAAGACTAGTTTTGCTGAGACACTTCATGTTTGTTGAACACTGTCAGTGTTTCCAAGAGTGGACATATCTCATGCAAAGAGAAAAAAACACTGGAGGAAGTGGTGTATTTATCATACCAAATAATGGCAGCTGTTTTGAGAGCTGCAGGAGCCGCACGGGCAACCTTTGGGACATCCTTTTATGGAGGAGTATGAAGGTAGACAGACCTTGTTTGACTTGATGAGGTTCAAAATGGGCCAGTGGCACTGAGAGATTTTGGTAACTATATGTTTGCTCAACAGAATTGTTGGTCACTACTTGAGAAGAAATGTCATTTTTCCTGTTTGGAACACTTTTCCCCCAAACTTTTCTAGGTGACCCTTTAGTTAACCCTAAATGGGTGTGGCTTGCTCTCTCCCTCTGAAGTCCTTAATGAAACTATCAAATTAAATAGGGCCTTAATAATGACTTTGTTGGTATTCTGCTGTTATTGTGTGCATAAAACCTTCAAATCTACACTACTTCATAATTGTGCACCATAATTCATAACTCCATCCATCAAAGACTGCAGTTAGTGCTTCTTGGGGTTTTAATACAGCTTTTATTCAGGGAATACAGGAGTTTAAGAGGAGAACTGCAAGACTAGAAGGGAAGTGAGTTATTTCAGTTTTGTTTGCCACTACTATTTCTTTTTCTAAGTAAAGATTATAAATTCTGAGAAAGAAGAGCATTGTATTTCCATATTTTTCAAGCATTGCTTCTGTAGCTACATTTCTTGGGAGATAATGTCTCTGCTTTCTTTCCTTTCTCTCTGCTTACCTGTTGCCTCAACCAGAGTGGTAAGTGCTGTCATGTCGATGTCTGTTGTCGGTGACGTGAGAAGAACAGCGAATGTATTTGTGTGGCAGAAGTCCTGCAATCACAGCAAACAACATGCTTTATCTTTCTGTTAGTGACTGCTGTGGTATTCAATACTCTGCACCATGACTTACTGCTTTCAGTCACTTCCAGAGTTGCCTCCACACCTGCGGCAGCTGGATCTGGGGATCACTCCGACCTTGTCTATGCTACCAGGGACATGTGATACCACAGCTGTGAATTTTCTTAAATGTAGTAACAAACGTGAAATGATCTAAATATGCAAGAATTTGCAACACTGAGATCAAATTTATAAATTGCTTTGGGATGAAAAAGTTTAGGTAAATTGATGCTAGTTAGGATCTGTGGGATGTGAGGGTCAGAGGTGATGAAGGTTCTGGGAGATGAAGGCAATGTTCTGCCACTGGTGTACCTATGAGCTTGAAAACCAAATCTCCTTTGAGAACTAGTTGTAATTAACTCTCAGTTTTCTGGGTAATGACAGATTTTGGTGCCCAAGAGAAAAGCACAGATAATGCAAACCTATGTAAATTAAGCTCGTGCAGCCCATATAAAATTTTACTGCTTTCAGTCCTGAGCTGATTTGTGTTAACTGTAACCTGAATCACCAAGAATGTCTGCTTCCAAAGATATAAACATGGGCAGAATTTTACTGTAGTAGGGTGCATCTAAGAGACATTTTATGATTTCTCAAACACGGGACATGATGGAATTACTGGATGCCAAAAAGTATCTTGGAAGAGTGTTCAGGGTCCGCAGATTCTATATGGACAGAAGAAGAGGACACAGCTGAGGAGACCCAAATAGGTGGTAGTATCAGCCTGGTATCTTCTGAATGAAAGAGAGAATCAATGAAGTTTAGTTGTATCCATGTCCACATAATTGAAAGCAGGATCTTGTCCAGAAGCTTAAGGAAAGCTAAACGACTTAAAAACTCCAGTCCCATGCTTTAGGACACTTTTAGAGTCTCAAAGTAATAAGTAAAACTTGTGGAAGTGGAATGAAGCATGGAAATGAACAACTAAGTGCTCTGCATAAAGCAAATTAAACTTCCTAATCTGTCTTTCTTCAACAAAAACTGATGCTGAACAATGCAATATATTCTCTAAGCAAAGAATTCATTTTCAAGTGCCCTCTTTTAGATACTGTTGTGTTAAGGATTACTGAGCTTAAGTCTCGAATTACAAAATTAATCACTTATTAATTACCTCTGAAGCATGTAACACACGGTTCCTGCTGAAATCATGTAGCCCTAAGATAACAGACACTTATGCGTCTCGGAGTAAACCCTAGAGATAGTAGTTTTCAGTCAGTAGCAAGTTTCCCAAAACCATCAGCAATTGGTAAGAAAATCTGAATTTTATTTTTGTAATTTAAAATATATCTAAGATACAAACACAGCCAGCATTTTGGTATGAACATAGTTAAAGGTTATGTACTAAAAATGTCATTCTGTCACTCTGTTATTTTCTTCCCTTGCAATTATTCCTTAGAAAACTTGCTTGTATGAGGAAATATGGAGTTCATAACATGATATGCCTAACACTATGTCAGTGGAATTTCACAATAACACACCTGGTGGATATTGTTATACTAGGGGTTTTATATTTATATGGTGAGCTCAAATCCAACCCACCTTTTTAATTTAAATTTGACACTTATTACTAAACCTTTTAAGGATTATTGTCTCTGAAAAATTAGCTCATATTTTTCAGCATTTGTCTTGACACTGTCTTTGCTGACATAAATTTGCATAAAGGATGATACCTCAGCAGAGGGGTAAAAACCAGATGGTACAAGAGTTCTGGCTGTATTTTCAGGAATTGTGAATCTGTTATATAGTTTTATCCGAAAAACACTGTGACAGAGGGGAAGAAATCTAGAATATAAAAATATTTTATGTCACTTCTCCAAATGAAAATTTTCACCATGTCGTTTTCAAACTTAGTTTGATACTATTTTAAAAATAGGGTGAATAGCATGTTCAATTAGATGTTTAGGGAAGTATTCTTTTTTTTATCATCTTGCAATAATGGGAATGAATAGGCATTTTGGATTGATGTGAAATGAAATATAGTCATCGATAATGTTCATTACTGAGGGTTATTCTCATTGTACAAGTAATTGATATTTTCAGAAAGTTTTTGGCCAAGATGTTATCAAGAACACAGTTCAGAAATGGTGGTAACTTCCTTTACCATCTGTTGTTCCAATTTCTTTGAATGACTCCTCCAGATTATTTCTTGTGAATTTGTTTTGAAGGCTGCTAATATAGGGGAATTATAACTAAGGTAGCTATGTCTCTTGTATTTACTATGTTACCATGGATCTTTTATAACTAAGTACTTAATTGCTGTGCACCATTTAGACCGTGGATATAATAATCTTCCTTTTATTTGTAATCTTCCTTTATTATTGCTGTATCTGCTAATTTAGTGTTGTAGAATTTACAAAGCGGTTGTCGTAGACAACTTGTCTCTCTTTTAATGTACACATATATAGAATATGTTATCTGAGCTTCTTCCACGCATAATTTTAAATGCTTACTATTTAGGCCTATCTCATTTCAGCTATTGGTTCTCTGTTTTTCGGGTGCAAAAGAAAGTTTTAGGATCTCCTAGGATTCATGGGCTCATTTATGTATATAGTTCACTACTGCACCCTTTCTCAGTCATACTTCAATTTATAATGCAATGATGTGAGTTACTGTCACTGAAAATGCAGTGATAGAGTAGTAATGGATCACTAATTCTAGAGCTTTCATGCCATTAAAGTATGTGTAACTAAGCAGTGCAGAGAGTTAGGGGTGGAGTAGAATCTGGCACACATTCAGGAAAATGCATTTCCTTTTTCACAGTGAAATGTTGGGTGGCTTCACCGCACTATGGGTAAGAGGATCCGCCTAGTTGATGGGAGCACTGCGAGCCCTGCGCCATCAGGGGAAGATCTGGGGTGTGGGGGAAGTTGTTTTGGAGATTTGTCAATGCCTGGATCTAAATACACTATGAAAGAAGTGACACAGTACTTGACTAAGAAACAATAGTAACACTTTACATTTTCCGCCAAATATCTCAAAATCCATGCAAATGCCGTTAGACTTGTAAGTGTTCATTAGTAAGAATAAATAGTATTTAATAAATGTGGATCATGCAGAGCAAAGAAGTAATCCTATTTTCTATTATTAATTCACTTTCTGAAATTCTCAGTAAAGTAACAACAGCATTTTTAGTTTGATTTTAATGGAGTATATGGCTCAGAAGAGTTTTGGTTAATGTTATATATAGGAAGTCTGCTGTGAAACTGGGAACAGAACCAGATTTCCTGTTTTGTGGGTCTGTTGTAACAAAACAATCCCCCTGCTTCATACAATGAATGATTTGGTCCTACAGCCCATCCAGTGTTTCATTATTTTTGAGACAGAGTAAGCATGTTGCAATGCATACGCACACCTCTGAAGCGAAGTGCAAGACTCTGCCACGAATAAGGAATGGTTACACTTCGGTATCTTCTAGGTCCTCCTTAAGTGGTCTCTCTCCAGGGTCTTGTAAGACCATTTGATTTAAAACGTGATTCTTTTCACTGTATATACCTCTAAGATGTGGGTATTCATGGATTGACTGTATCTCAATTGCTGATAGATCTCTTTTCCTGTGGTCACTGTTGCCGCACCAACGCTCACCGAGAATCCCACTGAAATGACAGTGCTGTTAGCATGCTCCTTTTGTCTGCTTCCATGTCTGCATTATACAATATATCTTAGAAGCAGGTCTCAGCTGGGAGTTGATAATGGCTTGCAGAAAGCTTCATTGCTTCAACTGTGGCTAGTTTTGTTGAATTAATATTCTGGCTTCGTATGAAAGACTAGTGCGGGTCTTGTCATTCTTGGGGCTGATTCATTTCCTCCCACAGCTGGGGACTTGGACTGTCCAGCAGCTCCTGCCCTGGGACAGCCTGCTGCTGTCAATGTTACAAACCATCAATGCGATCGTACGCTCTCACAAATCACAGGCAGTTAAAGAGCCATAATTGTCCATTTTTTTCATTTAATCATGTCATTCTGGTCTCCAAGGGATCGATGGGGCAAAGTGCATCTGGCAGCTGCTTACTGGCCCTGTCCTTTGGGGGTCAGTCCTAAGGCTGATTCTGTGTAATATGGTCTTAATGAACTGAGTGATGAGACAGAGATGGGGCATTTGTTGTACTTTCAGCAGATGATAGTGGGCAGGGCTGCTGTTCAGAGGTTTGTGGTAGGTTGGAGGAATGATTTTGCAGGTACTGCATGAAGTCCCATGTAGTGTCCTGCATGTGAGGTGGAATAACCTCATGCACTAAGACAATTTGGGGTTGGCTGGAAGGAACATGGGTTTGAAGGAAAGGCCCTGAGAGTCATGGTGAACAAGAAATTGACCATCACCCAGCAGTGTCTATTCACATCGAAGACAGCCAGCTGTATCCTGAGCTGTGTTAGCACAACTGTAGCCAGCTAATCAAACCAAAGGATGTTGCTCTTTCCCTCTGATGGGCATGTGTGAAATTGGATCTGCAGCACTTTGCCCCATTTTGGGTTCCCCAGTGTGATACTCAAGGGGCTGGAGCACAAGATGTATGAGGAAAAGCTGAGACGACTAGGCTTGACCAAATCCAGTTTTGAGCTCAAAGCTTGAAGAAGAAAATGCTGAGGGAGCTCCTATTGCTGTTCAGAGTTACCTAGTCAGAGACTGGGAGTGAGACTCCTCTTGGAGATGCATGGTTATAAGTGGCTCAAATTGATACATGAGAAATTTCTTCCAGATGGAAGCTATTTGTTTATATATTTTTAAGCATAAAGAGGGTCAAACACTGGAACAGGTTTCCTGGAGAGAATGTGGAATCTTCATTCTTGGAGAGATTGAAAACTTGGCAAGTCAAGAACATGAACAACCTCATTGAAGTGGACCTGCTTTGAGCATGCAGTTGAACCAGGTGACTTTCAGGGGACCCTTCCAACCGGAATGATTTTGTGATTCCTCCCAGGTTTGTTTACTCTTATCTCATGAGCACTACTATACCCTTACAAGCATTGCAACAGGATGTTAGAAGATGCTTTTCCTGAAAGTTACAGGTTTTCACCTTAAAAAATGAGTGTTATATGCTAACTGGGCAATTATGACCATAGAATACACCTATATTATCTCAATGGATCCCATCCCATCCGTGGTTGTTTTAAATTGCAGTCCATACAAAAAAATAATGAGAAAATATATTGATTCTGTTGTAAAATTGACTGATGGCAGATGACACCAATCTCATTTGCTTCCCTCCCTCCCTGATGTAATTTGGCCTATATCAGTCTTCATTACAGGAGCTCCTATTTTTACAGTTATGACAACTTTCCTGAAAGTTTTCTCATGCTGGTTGGTTCTGTCCTGGTGAACAGATAAAATGACCTCAGTGCCCCAAAGCACATCATTCTTCTGTTGACATTAGTGGATTTTCTTCCTGTCTCCACCCATTTGTGCTTTTTGCTGCTGTCTTCTATAAACCACTAGCTCTGTGATACTTACTCCAGGATGCTGGAGCTTCCCAGCTTCGTATGTCATTTGTATTCAACATACAGAAAGCAGAGTACACTTTAAATCTCACAGTTTAACACTTGTACCTGCCACTTCCTAATGTTCTGATTATGAATCACATATATTGAAAATAAATCATTAAACATTTAGGTTTCTTCATTGTTTCAAAAATGTTTGATCTGTGTTATCACAGCAGACACAGCTCTGCCTTTATGAGACAGGAAGCAAGAAACATTAAACAAATGAGAGGGACAAAATTAGCAGCTTCACTGAGGTAGCTTGGCACTTTGCAGCAGAAACTACAAGATGAACTATCAGGCTTAGTATATTCATCAAATAAATGATAGGTTTATGTCCCAAAAAGCACCATTTTTAATCCATAGCCCCAACACCCCAGGGTATGAGAGATGTGTCAGTAATAACTAGCGCAGTATATTCACAGGTATCTGAATCCAAATAAAAAAACCATCTGTGAAAACACGTTCCAACCGCGCTCACATGAGAGAATGAGAGGCTGAAAGCAAGCAGTGGGAAAGTCAAGCCTTTTAAATGTTTCACCATTTATTTCTCTTCCCCATACTTGGCAGAATTCAAATCTCTTATTGAGCTATATTTAATACTGTCACAGTAAAATAAAACCAGACTGAGGTTTAGTTAGGTGTTCTTGGACTACTGCTGTGGACTTGTCTAGGCTGAGAGAATGATGTTTTATACTATTTGTTAACACAAATTAACAAATACCATGTAGTGGAAAATTGTGCATCGATGTGTAAAAACATGTTAGCTTGGGGGTAGATAACCCTAGGACTGGCTAGAAGAAGACAGCACTAAAACTTAAAATACGGTGACATACTTTTTAAGTACAACCTGTATTTACAACCAGTAAGGGTAGAAAATGAAAACAGAAAACCTGAAAATCCATTCAGTGTGGAAATGCAGCACTGCCACAGAACTGCGTGTAGGATTAGGAGAAGGGTGTGCCCTTTCTTTGTTCTATTATGCAAAGCAGACAATACATTCAGTAATTCAATCTAATCAGACTTTCACAATCAGGTGCTGGCATAGAACTGTGGCAAATATTTCCTGAATCCTTAGCCAGCTGCATTTATAGCAATTGTGAAAAAATATGGCGTGGTAACCCCTTCATTGCCTATATTCCTCACCTAAGAAGCAGGAGTCCTGTAGAGTCTCGTTGGGCACTTCAATCTGATAGGCCATTGTGACTTCCCACGGGAGAAGAAAAAATGCTGCTTATATTTTTACTTCTCTGTCAAGGTTATTTCTCAAAGTCTCCCAGGAGAAGCTCTGCTCATGCGCTAACCAGAGTGCAGCCTGGTAACGGCCACCCTAGGTCACTGTTAATGCCCTTTCAATGTACCCTCTTAAGGTTCATAGAAAAAGGAACTTCCCCTGGGTGCCATAAGGATATTTTGTAGGTATTTTCAGGTACCTGCCCTGTCTCATCGTCAGCTACAAATCAGTCCTCTAAATTACAAATAAATAAAGGATTTTAGCGAGGGTATTTACAAATTATCTCAGTATTCATGTAAGTTTTCAACGACTACTGGAAATACGAGGTAATAATGCAACATCACAGCATTGCAAACCAGACTGTTAAAATAACACGGTATGGGCAAACTAATTAATTAATGAACATAAATGCTCACATTGCAGAAAGTTCTAATAAACAATGGCAAAAAATATCTCAAAACATACACAAACTGCAAAGTGGAACAGCATGAATTGGTTCACTTTTTAAGTGAATCTAGATGATATTCAGGAGCAAAAAGAAAATTCATGGTTCAGTGAATGGTAGAATTTACAATATATGTGCAAGAAATTATCAGAAGAGTGAAGCAGCCCCGTGCCAGAACCTTTAAACAGTAAAAATCAAAACTTTTCCTGACTGTGACATGAAAATATCCATTTTAAAAATAAAATTCTGGAAGCAGCTATGTATGCATGCAAACTCAGAGTGGATTCAGCTTCCTAGGAAGGTCTTTATTACCCCCAAACCACTCAGAGATGTAAATTTACTACAATTCCCTAATACTGCTTTTCTTTTCCTGAGAGATTCCCAGTCCCAGCTGCTTCCCTCAATACTTCTTTGATGATGGAAGCCAGTTAAAGGGGAGAAACAATATTCATGACCCTCTGCAATTAAAAAGAACTCAGGTTTCAAACATTAAAATTCTTGCAGCAAAGTGTGTGTGGGTGTGCAGCCTAGAGATTAAATGAAATAATTCTTGCCAGCTTCTGTTGAGTAAATTAAAGTAATAAATACATTTAATTAAATGAATATGTTGAAGCATATTAACCGCTTACAAAAACTCTATTACGGAATAAAGGAAGGAATATTAAGGAATAAAGGATGTAAAGAAAGTTAAATTCATTATTGGAAATAGTTCTATATTTTCTTGTCACTGTCTGAAAAGAGCTAGCAAGAATAAGGACCAAGGACAAAAAAAAAAGATTTGGGATGATATTTCCAGTTCTTGGCTGCTGGAAAAAATTCTCCATTAACTTCAAGAGCATTTCATCAGAATTCAATTTATGCCTTTTTTATTCTCAGTTACATTTTTTCTTAATTTTCAGTTTCAGAAAGCTTCTGTGTGGATGAATATCTAGTCTGTTTTCACCAGTTTAGCTGTGGCACTAAAACTCCTGGAGACTGTTGCTTAGATGTAGCCTGAACTGTTGGCTGAGGACATTATTTCACACTTGAGAACACTCTTTATATAACTGTACCTCACTGCTTCTGGCAAGGTAAAGCCACGAGGAATAAAACTATTCACAGACTGCAAGTGGTTTTTATTCACTAAAATCTCCAGATGTGATAGTATAATAAGACACCTTATTATAATAAGACACCCCAATTTTGGGTGAATTTAGCATTTTGGAGAAGGATGAAAGTTACATTGGAATGGGTATAATTTAGGTGTTGTATCCTGAAGCTGTCTGATGGTCAAGGTAAGAGTTCTTTGATTCAAAAATCAAAGACCTCTTTTTACAAGAACATCATGTGAGAACAGTAGTTCAAGTAAAAAAAGTTACCTTCTAGGTAAGATGTAGTGATTTTGTTGTGAAATTCCATGTGTTTGCAAGGTCTGGCTATGATTACCAACAGAAATTTTCCCACTGTTTAATTTTTCTTTAATTTCTGTTACAATCTTTGCGTTTCACACAAGTGACCTTTCCATCTTTAATTCTTTTTCACCCTTCATTTTAAAACTCCGTCCCTAAAATGATCCTTAATTGTTTAATTAGGCTTCCATTAACAATTTCAAGTGAAAACTTCTCACAATGTCTTAACTATCTTGTTCTGGCAGACAGTCAGGGATTATGCTCCCCGCTCATAAGACTAACTACAAAACCTGGTCCTAATCAGAAGGATATAAAAGTCCTTCTAAGACTGGGGCTATGCAGGCATCCTGACTCCTTGTTTTCATAAAATGGAATTAAATTTCAGAATTGGTGGGGGGGTCTGTAGTGCACAGGCATGACTGGGAAACCAGCCTATGAGTATGAACTTAAATGTGGCCACCTATCCCATGTTGTTCACAACCGAGTCAAGATCCTCTATGGGGCTGGTTTTGGGCTTATGGATTTGTTTGTTTGTTGTTTATATACTTTTAATTTTTTTATATTTTTACATTTTCTCTTTCAGGTTTACTGACTTTTTACTGACTTGCTTTTCTCAAGATTTTTTTTTCCTGACATGTCCCTCTAAGGCAGTTATGGATAATTCAGGTAGGTTGGATAAGGATGATGCTGTGGTTTGGAAGTATTTTCAGTGATCTGGCTGCACCTGTGATAGTTTATTGGTGTAAATCAATCAGCTCATTTCTGGCCTTAGCTTACTAAGAAGAAGAGAATTAGTACCTCTTTCTCCTGAAAATTGCATTGAATGCATTTGGAGATGAAAAGTTGTAACAAACAAACAGGCTGAAGTCAATGTGATTTTTTTTGCTTAGCACGGCCTGAACTGTTTGTGTTACTGCGACAACAAGGAGGATTATCCTTATTGCCATGTCACTCCCATGTTACTGCTGTGGATATATCCAGCCCTAGAAGAAAGTCGGATACATCATGTAAACTAAATGATGTTACTTATTATTTAATTTAATACAACTGGACAATAAATTGTCATGTGTCCAGAATAAGAGTTCTGTTTTATTTTCCTTTTGATTGAATTGCACAAATAATATCATTTATGCTTCTATTTCATTCTAAAAATTAAAAAAATGTAATTATCAAAGAACTAACAGAATACATTGAGACTTGCCTGTTTTAACTGGAACACACTGATAGGCTAAAGGAAGCAGCCTAAAGAGATGATGAAATACATTAGTCCTCAGGAGGTGTTTGTATGTATTGACAAATAGAATTATGTTAAAGGGATCTGTTTGAAATCCCGTTTATTTATAGGATCAAGCAAAAGAAATGATGGTGATGACCACACCTATTACAGACGGAGGTTATGTTTCCTTTTATTCATTTCGCAGGTCTCCCCTCTACCTTCTCAAGAGTGGTACAGAATAGAACATAGATTTTGTACATAGAAATGTATAGGAATGAGAAAAAAGGGTGATTTGAATTTTTTGATTTCCTCACGTGTGGATATGTACAATTACATTATTCTATTGATGCTCAGTATGTACTTTCACTGTTCCCAATGAAAATTATACAAAGGGGATGCCAGCATTCTTGATGTTGACGACATTGTCAGATTCATTGTTATTTTCCCTGCTAGCTGACATCAAAATTTTGTAGCTTTGTTTTGAGCAGCCTGAAATGATGACTAAGTTGTGAATAACAGCTTTTTGACCCCTGCTGGTCTCTCTGGCCCTCTGGGCCAGTTATATTGTTTTTAGTAAAATGCAAATCTATATGAATATGACACATATACAAGAATGTGATATGAACATTTTGTGTTGTTAATAATTTTACCTTTGGCCAACATCTCATCACACTGTCACTTCCTTTGACACGCTGGTACTAGCCAGGAGAGCTAAGCCAACATCAGCTGTGAGCACTGCTTTCGCTCTGCCATATGATGCTCATTCAATTTCAATGGGCAGTTTGCATGTTTGTTAGGTGGACGCGTTAATTTACAGTTAGAAGTTTAAAGTTATTTCCTGCCCTCTTTTTAAAAGGCCAAGAAAATGTGTAAATTGGCCAATTTATGCGGACTTGCTAGTTCTAGTATCAACTCGGCACTTTTCAGGGCCTGGCTCCGGACTATAAACGCCAAATGAAAACAGCATCGTAGCACCAAAGATAAATGACTCTAATATTTTAAAATAAATGGGATAGAGATGACTGGGGTTTTTTAACACTATGGAAAATATCTTAATATTAAAACAGGGAAAAATGTCTCAGCCTCTTTCAGCAAGGAACAGCCTTTTGAAATATTTGTCCTTTCCTGAACACAACACAAATGTGCAAGATATAAAACCCCATTGGTGAATACACAGAAATTATTTAGATTTCTGATATTAATTTTACATCTTGATTCTTGTGGATGAGTTTTCTCATTAATGGTAAAACATCGTCTTAACTTTTTCTCCTTCAGATACATCGATTATTGAGGTTTTGAGCTAATTTTAGTATTAAAAATCTTGCCAGGCTAGAACTGCCAGGAGAAAAAGAGCTCAATTATTCATTTTCCCCCAAAATCTTCTCTGCATTTCCCTTCCTTCTCTGTTCATGCCACTCACCAAGACCCTAGAAAAATAAGAGACTTTTTTTTTCCTTCATATACACTACTACATAAATGTAAATCTGATTTGACGAGAGGCAGTGCTAAATGCATTATATTATATCAGCACTTAAGAAACTTCTTGGCTGTTATTTACATACCATCTTTGTTCTCCTAAACTTAAATGTATAAAATATTTTAATAATTTTTCTTTGGGACTTCACTGACCAAATCTGACCAAATGCCTCTGGCCTGTTGTCTTTTGGGGTAAAGTTCTAATCTGAAACTGAAGTTTTTACAATGAAAAGAATAACGTGAAAACACCGTTTTCAGGTAAAAGCGTTCTGTTGGTTTACTATCAGCATCCCCTAGCGGTGATACTTATTATTTTCTTATCAGACACAGAAGAAGTAAATTGATAGATTTGCTTACAAGAATTAGAAGATTAAGAGCTGGTGTATTTACAGGTCTTGCTTGTTAAATTTTCAAAATTATTTTAAAGGTGAAAAAAATGAGGAAACAGACAAAAAATCTATTTCTTGAACCACATATCTGGTTTGTTTAATGAATGTTGGTAGGGAAATTAAAATGTAAAGATGGGAATTTTAGCACAGCCTCAGTGTTTGTTCTCCAACATTAACCCCTTACTACTATTATTTGTTTTAATGACATTGCAGAGAAAAGCTGAATACAAAAATGAGTTAAACTGAATAGCTTTGTCAAACGTGAATAGTTCAAAGGTATGTTGGGATTGTGCTGTTGTTCATTTACATTTTACTTCATTTAAATTTTAGCATAATTAAAAATTTTAGACAGTGATGTCTAAAACAATTGATAATGTAACCTTAATTTGTAGACAATACATAAAAGCACTTAAAAAAAGACTTAAGTGACTCAGGAGGCTGAATTCCACCATTTTTCACTAATATTCAGATTACTCTGCTGAACCTATATAATGTTTAATCAAAATGGATTTGTGTGTTGAAAATGGACAGTACATGCTTAAATCTGCAATGTTATTTAAACAGTCCAAAATAAAAAAAACTTAGTATGGATCTCTGTTTCTTTCATCTGACTGAAAGAATACGTAAAAAAAATATATTCTATTAATTGAGGGAAATGTAAAGGAAGTTACAATAGTTGGTCTCTATTGCTACTGTGCATGCCATATTACAGTTTGGCAGGGTCTATACAACCATCTATCTCTCTTCTCCTCTCCACCAGAAGACCTGTGGCTATGTGTACCAGCTTTGATGGTTACTAGAGTAGCTCTATGGGCCTTGTGTGTTGCCTGACACATCAATTTTCATCCCTGGGACTGTTTTGTAGGCTTTCCACAGAGAATTAGAGACCTGTATGGGGAGAACTACCCATTCAGGTGTCCTGTGAAGTCTCTGTGCCTGCCATATGGTAAAGCTCTAAACAGCAATCCGGTGTCAACAAGGGTGTACCGTAGGGTCTCGTTATAATCACAAAGTTCTGCATTTCTCACCTCATTCCATATGCTTTCCTCCTCTGCTCTAAGTAAACTATTTTAAACTTTACTAAAGTGATGGGTAAAGTTGAAATGGAACTGATGTGTGTAACAGCTTCTAGACTAGTGCAGGAGAGAATGAATTTTCAAAGACTGTGTTTCTGACCCCGAATAGCTCCCATTTCTTTCCTCTTTGCTGACAACTCCTCTGGAGATAAAATCTTGAGATTTTGTCAGCTTTGCTATGGTGTGGTGCACTTAAACACTTACTTCCTGACAATTTAGAGTTGAGCAAATGCCACCGTATTCTACTGATACCTATTTTGATCTTCTGTGTTAAGATGGATTGACAACCTTATTTTGTGCTGTTTTCATTTATTTGAATATCTTTTAAAGACTTCTTTATTTCCCTTTTTATTAGTAGTCGATCAAAAACTGCCATCCCTACAGCAGACAAGAAGGTATTTCAGGGTATGTGTCAAAATGGGGATAAATGCTTCTAGAGACTTGATGAAGAAAAGGAATGGGATAGGAAGAAGCAATTTGTATTACAATGTTGGACAAGTGTCTTATCTGTTGGTTAATTAATACTGTGTGATCTTCCTTTAAGACCTGAAAAGATTGGTTATATTTCATATTTCTTTTATTTTGCACAGCTCAAGGGAAGCTTGGCTTGTTTATCACTTGTAGCATTCACTCCCTTTTCACTGTCTCAGCACCCCTAATCATTGTATTAGGAATGCTAGAAGGTACTTCGCTGATATCTCTTAGTATAATCTCATTGTTTGTGAATCTGTCTACCCTTTTTTTGTGTGCGGTGATGTTACCTCCTTCCTCTGCCTTCTATCTTCCACATTTAATACTGACTGGGTGAGGAAGTATTTTTTTCTTTTTCAGTCAGGTTTCTACTAATTTCAGCAAGCTCTGCCTAGTTATCTAATTGCAGGATTTGGTAAACCACAGCTCTGCATTCAGCTTCTCTATGACCTTCATGACTCTGTAAGGCCTCTTTAGCCCTGTGGTGGAGAGGCCCAGCCTTTCTCATCTCTCCTCATAAGGAATCTCTCTAGCACCTTATCATCTAGTTGCCCTTCTCGGCACCTTCTCTATCTCCTTCCTCAGATGCAATGACCAGAACTGTACATAGCAGTCTTAATGTACCAAAGTTTCTTAAAATGCCACAGTGATGGCTTCTGATGTGCTCTCAACACCTTTCTACCTTTCTATAAATGGTCAACATTTTATTGCTTATTTGGGCTGCTGCTGCATGTCAGGCCAATGATCTCAGAGAACTGGAAGCAATGACTATAATCCTTCTTAATTACAACTGCATTTTTTTAAGTTCAACACTGCAGATACAAGCCTTAGGGTATTTTTCCCTAACCATACCCTTCTCTGCTAGCTCATCTGCTACCTTTTTACCCACATACAAAGTTTGTTGAAACCTTTTGTTGTTCTGGCTTTCGACCACCTGGAAGAGCTTAGAATTGACTGCAGGCTCGCAGATTTTACAGTACAGTGGTTTCTTCAGATCAATAAAGAAGCTGGATGAAGCTGTAACCAGCATCAGTCTCTGGGGGACCTGACTGCTGGCTCCTCTTGATCCATGAATGTGTTCATCACGCCTCATGTTTTGATTCATATTTTTTAATCTGTGAAAGAATTCTTTTCCTTCCAGACCTGTTTCCTTTAATAATAAAAGACTTTTTAAAAATCCATACAAAGTATGTCTGCTGGCTTTAGGTTATGGCATGCTTATTGATACACTCAAAGAACTCCAAAAGGCCAATGAGTCAGGGTTTCCCCGCACAAAATCTGTGCTGGTTTTCCCCAGAGACTGTTTACTTATATGCTTGTCACTGTTTAAGAACAAATAACAGTACGCTGGTTGAAAGGATTTGGATACCAAAGTACCTTAACCACAGACAAATGAAATTTTATGATTTACATGACTTTCCTGAGTTTTGGGAGTCTAGAAGAAGAATCAGGCAAGTCAGTGAAGCAGTCCCGCCCATGTGGTACACAGTCCAGGAAGGGGCCCTGGCTATCTCTCTACTTGCCTCTGAAAGTCATCCCAATGGACCCAAATAGACTCTCTCACATATAAGACTGGGATCTCTCCCCACATGCACCATGAGTGACCATGACCCCATTGGTTACTGGATGAGCAGGCAATAACCAAATGGCTGTTCAAATCCCCTCTGAGTCCTGCATCTGCCTGTAGCCACGACTGTGGCTGCTTGGGGCATGGGGCAAGCTGATTGCATGTGAGGTGCTTTGCAGTTTAGGTAATGGGGCTGTACAGTGGGGATAATTGGGATTCACATCCTGGCACTGCTTCCAACCAGGCACAGCCATGCCAGCTGCCACACAACACATCCCTACATCCATACACAGTCCTATAGCTGTTCATACCATTTGCCTGCAACACCCATACCAGTTTCAGTGCTGGAGGTGCTAGGGTCAAGCACAGTATACTAGGGTCAGCATCTGAGCTTCAGCAGAAGACAGTGCTAGCCATTTAGTGCTTGCCTGTAGGTTGATATACATGTATCATACTTCCACCACAATGCAAATTCTTTCCTCAGTCACTTTCCCACAATTTGCCTGTGGTCAGCGTATGTTGGTGCTACACATCATGCACAGATAAGCGAATCTAAGTTCGCTGTTATGCTCCCAGTCCAAGTCTCTAGTTGCAGCCAGGACTGCACTGTCCCTCTTGTCAAACCAATTGGCTCCGTGTTCTGCTCTTCTCCTGTGGCTCTGCTGTTTGGGGTATGTGCATTCACTTGCTGAATTTCCATGGGTCTTCATTGTATCTGATGAACTGCCTGTTGCCATGCCTCAGCTGCCCTGATGTGTTTATCCTAATACTACTTGCTGTTGTTTTATCTATTCCCAAGCAGCCCCGTGGTTACCATCCAGGAGAAGGTACAGGCATGTCCTGTAGGCCACTTTTCCCCTTCATCACCTTCTAACAGTCTGAATAGCTTTGGCTTATGCAAACTTAGAGCACTGGGCTCTTCTCTTGCACCCAATTTAGCTATGCAATGAGTGAGAGGACTTCACAATGCTGCTTTCCACAATTTCTGTCCCCTTTGCAGTCTGCAGAAACTGTCAGTGAAGAGGGTGTACTTTTGGTCATTATATGAGAGTCCATTGTAGGGTGATGTTTTGATGTCTGTGTTCTGGCCAGGGGTATGGTTCATAGTTCTTCTTCCTTGAAGCAATTAATTAAATTCTACCACTTCCAGGTGCACTTTGCTTCCCAGAAAAATTCACTGGGCAATCAGTGCAGGCAATTGTGTAAGGTTGGTGGTGCAATGTTTGGGTGACACCTTTCTCTGAATAACCAGCGTGATATCGGCAATCAGGGCACCAATGCAGAGGTTGAACTGTTGTAGAATCATACAATGGTTTGGGTTGGAAAGGACCTTAAAGATCATTTAGTTCCAACCCCCCTGCCATTGGCAGGGATGTCTCCCACGAGACCAGGTTGCTCGAAGCCCCATCCAGCCTGGCCTTGAACACCTCCAGGGAAGAAGCATCCACAACTTCTCTGGGCAACCTGTTCCAGTGTCTCACCACCCTTACAATAAAGAATTTCTTCCTAATACTTAATCTAAATCTCCCCTCTTTCAGTTTAAAACCATTACTCCGCACCCTTTTGCTACACTCCCACATAAAGAGCCTCTTCCAATCTCTCCTGTATGCCCCCTTTAGATTCTGGAAGGCAGCTGCTATAAGGTCTCCCCGGAGCCTTCTCTTCTCCAGACCGAACAACCCCAACTCTCTCAGCCTGTCCTCATAGGACAGGTACTCCAGAACTCTGAACATCTTTGTGGCCCTCCTCTGGACCCGTTCCAGCAAGCTCATGTCCTTCCTGCACTGAGAATAATGTACTATCCCCAGTATTTCAGGCGTGCTTGGACTCCTGTGTAGGAGGTAAGGATCTCTTTTCCTTGGGAGATGGGATTAGATGTGCTGGGCTGATGCACCCAAACTGTGCGATAAATATGGGAAAGGTTGTAACAGAGAGTCAATTTCCCACAGCTAGTTTACTTTTTAATGGTGCAGGGCTTGGAGGTTTATTTACCCGATCTTCATTTAATATAGCTGTAATAGTCCCCCAAGTACTTCTGTCTCACCTTCCCAGAAATTAAAGGGAAGGATCAAGTTGCTCAAGTGTGACAACACTTGACAGTGTGGCTTTGACAGGTGTCGTTAGGAAATAGTGGGCCAAGTTGGGAAATGCAGCACATGAAAACGCTAAGACAGAAGGACATCCCAAAATATGTCAGTTATCACTCTTGATGAGTGATTGATGTAGGCTGAAAATAGCTCCTAGCTGTGAGCAAGGAAACAGTCTCTTCTAGACTGATGTCTGCTGTGTTTAAGAAGGCAGGCTATTGTGATTTTCTGAGGTGTGGGAGTGGGGAATCAAAATGTTGTTGCATTCAATATGTAACACCAATTTCTCTTTTGAATTGGAATTATCTACAACACTCTAAATTTTGTCTGCCAATGTGGATTAAATAAAGGTAAGATCTAAATTGAAAATAGCCGTTTACCACTGAATACTGTTTATATCAGAATAACGCAGCAGATACTGAGACAGAAGAAGAATAAAAACGCTATTGAAGTTTGGACAGAAGAGATAAAATGGAGCCTAAAGTGGGGGAGGGGGAGGAAGTTGTTTCTGGATTCTTTTTCCAAAATAGCAATTGTTAGAAATTCAGTTAGTGAGATGGTGAAGGAGTACACCTCACTTCTAGGCATTTTCTGGTGTTTCAGTCTGCTATAGCCAAATGGCAGCTAAACTTTAGCTGATCATTCGCAGGCAGCTGTCTAAAACAACAACAACAACAAGATCTGCATTACTCCTTATCATGAATACCTTCAATTTTCCCATGATACGCTGCTTTGTTGGCCTCCTTCATGCACTGTGGTGCAAAGAAGAATTGTGGACACACTAGAACAGAACTGGAACTTTAATTTGGATTTTATTTAGACGTGACTACAGAGAGTTACTGTCACCAGACTGGCCTGTGTAAATAACACATTTCTCCATCTGGTTGCCAAACAGGAAATAAAGCAAACACAGCTCAAATATTGGTTTAGTTCAGATTGCTTGGAATTGGATTTAAAATTACTTTATCTTACTGAAATGAACATTTTATTTATTTAATGGAAAATGCTCCATAGAAATCTAAGAATTTAACTTTGCTACCTTCATGTCCTAGGCATTGGTTTACTTCAGTATAATCTCAGATATAATACAGAGCTGTAAGAACACAGTTCATTAAAACCCTTGCTTACATGGCTGGCAAATGGCAGAGAAAGGTTTAAAGCTTGTCCCTGGGAAAAAAGTTCCAAAGAAGCACCAATACTTACCTTTGTCTCTTATTTTACTTACATACTAATATCCTCATAATTTCTCAAACTTATTCTAAAATGTTTACTCTTTGAGCATATCAAGTTTGTTTGCTTTATAAATTATTTAAAATTATGCCAGTTCTACATTAACAGCAATTGGTTACCCTGTTATTGCAACTGAACCAGGTGGCTTATTAAAAATATCTCATTTTAAACCAGTTCTGGGTCTATACATTGATGTCAAACATGTTATTACATTTCTTCCCCATTTCTCATTTAACTAAACTTTCTCCTAACAAAGAAACGGTAGCATAATTCAATCACTTTTATGCCTTCTAATTAAGTGGACCTCTCAAGGGTCTAATTTCCTGCAAAGTTAAAAGCCCATTCATGTGAATACAGTGAAAGAAGGTCAACAGCAAGAACTGAGAATGTTTTATTTCAGAGGACTTCATAACATGGACATCTCCGCATTTCTTCTAATGTAGTTTAACTCTCTCTAGTAGAGATGAGATTTCAGCTGGGGTGTCCCTGTGTAAGGAATGAATCAGGGGTTGTATCTTTCAACCAGAAAGATGAGTTTCACCAACCTTAAGTGGTGTTAAGGGGCCTAAAACTGGACACAGTACTTGAGGTGGAGCATCACCAGTGCTGAGTAGAGGGGGACGATCACCTCCTGAGTCCTATACATCATGCTGTTCCCCATACAGGTCAGGATGCTGTTGGTCTTCTTAGCCAGCTGGGCACACTGTTGCTCATGTTCAGCTGGCTTTCCAGCCATTCTTTCCCAAACCTGTAGCGCTGCATGGGATTGTTGTGACCCAGGTTCAGGATCCAGCACTTGGCCTTATTGAACCTCATCTTACTGGCCTCGGCCCATTGATGCAGCCTGTCTAGATCCCTCTGTAAAGCCTTTCTACCCTCAAGCAGATCAACACTCCCACCTAATTTGGTGTCATCTGCGAACTTACGGAGGGTGCACTTGATCCCCTTGTCCAGATCATTGATAAAGATGTTAACAAGAACTGTCCCCAAAGTTTAATTTCTTCCCTTGACCCCAAATAAAACACGTATTGAATTCATGGCTTCAGGCATGAAGAACTTTTAAAACAATCCTTGTCTTAGTGACATCAGCACAAACCACATCTTTGCACAAGAACTCACTGGTTTCCTCCAGAAACAAGAGGTTAGCTGACTTAGTGACAAAATCTGTAAGACTTGCAACTTGTAGTTGTAACTTGCTGCTACAGGGAACTTTAAAGACTCAACTCTCTTCCTGCAATGTAATGTAGTTTCAAAGGCCCTTGATCTGTCAGAGGGTACCAGGAAGGTTGTGGCTTGTGGTAAATAGGGCCTGTGGAGCAGCCACATAGGTCCCTGATATTGCAAGGGAACTATGCAATCACTTGTAGTCTAAGAAAATTCTCAGTTTCTTCAAGTTCTCAACTCCATAAAACATTCTAAAACAATTTTTCGCATAAAGTAAAAAAGCGATCAAGATCAATGTTTCTGTCAGTAGTATTTCTTTCGACAGAAGAGCTTCTTTGGTAATAAGATGGACGAAGCCATTTACAAAGTGCCTTTTAGCAACTAATGATTGCAGTTTGTTAAAATCTTTGTTGAATATTTTAAAATAATGCTGTAACTGCAGGAAAACACAAATTGAGTACTCTTTGCCTGGAAACTTAGGAAATCAAGCTGGTAAACCAATGGGGTTTAGTTCTGTAATGAAAGAGCTCCAGCCTCAATTTTTGAATTTAAATCAATGTAACCTTAACCTGCAGAAATAAAAAACTGTAAAGAACAAGCATTGTGCCAACTTTGAAAGTAGGACAGGAACTAAATGTAGAATTCAGCATGATACGATGTTTCTTAAAGGAAAAATTGTGGTCATGCTGAGATGTATGATTGACAGTGGAAAATATCTTTGGACTACTCAAAGATCAATTTTAATTGGAAGTTAGGTCAGATGTAGGAAAGTAACTTTTGGTAACCAAAAATTTATGCCTGAAACTAACTCAAAATAACGATCAAAAACACAGGATTCTAGGGTTTGAGGTGACCTTAAAAAGTCTTCTTATCCATCTGACTACTTTTAGGCAGGATCAGCTACAGCTAACCCATTTCTGATATGTCTAAACTGTTCTTGGAACTTCAGTGACATAAGATCCAGTTTGCCATTGCTAACTACTTTCCAAATATTATTATTCTTAATTTTTTAAAAGACTATGTTATTCTTTTCTTTCCTTACTTGCAACAGAAATGGACTTTTTCTCGTTCTATCCTTCCAGGTATGGAGAGTAGTTCATTCTCTTGCTTTATGTTTCCTTCTACAAACTTAAACAATTTTTTTTTTTTCTTATAAGAATGTTTTTCTATAAATGGCTTTCAGACTCCTTTCAATTGCTTTATATTTTTATTGTAGTAATGTACTTAAACCAAATACAGTATCTCAGGAGAGGTTTTGTTATTTGTGAAGAGCAGAAGTTTTACTTCTTGTGTCTTATAAAGGTTCATCTTTATTTTTTTTTCTCCTAAGAGCATGCTATTAGTTATATTTGGATTTACTGCTTGAGAAAATCACATGTTACTCCAGGCTCTTATTCCCCCTTCTGCCCCCCCCTTTTTTTTTTTTTCCTAGATATGGCCTCTGCTGTAGCTTGCTACATTTCTCATCTGGTTTGTATATGTAGCTTTTACACTACATGTGAGCCAAGTAACATACAGCAAACGGGAATGCTGAGAAATTCCCTCAGCTGTGGTGGCATAAATTCTGCAACAAATTCTGTGTTCTTATAACGCTCTCTACTGAATAGTTTCATTTTCAAAGAAGCACACTGCCCATAGATCCTTCTGATTTTACTGTCTCAGCACTCTAAAAATCAAACCACAATATGATTAAAAAATGGATCATTAACAATGTTAATATCCTACAGTGGTCCTTTTAAAAGTTACCACGTTACTGAGCATAACTCCTATTGAAAACACCTCTAAATCACAAAGCTATGACTACCAGTCATTGCTAGAACAAAATTAGGAATTGTTTAATTTTTATCCTTTCCCATTAGTGCCAATTTGATTCTCATGAAACTGAGATATTCACACATGACATCAATTATAAAAAGACAAACTGTCTCAAAACTTATGAATTTGTGACCACTCCATCAACACTTACCTACTGCTCTCCTGAGCCACTCCTGACTACAGAGCAGTTGACAGAGGGAAGCTCATTTTGTGACAATTTGGGCAAATATGCATTGAAATAAGAATGATCTATCAAAGAAGTAATTTTCATATACAGTTTGGACAGCAGAGAAAATGTAAGAGGCTCTGAGTACACTCTTAGGTACAGAAACCAGATTCTGGAATAAGCGCTGCTCGTCATTATTATTATTATTATTATTATTATTATTATTATTATTATTATTAATGTTGAAAGAAAAAGAGATTATATTCTTCCAAGATTTCTGGAGTCCTTGAAAGAAAAACCTTGCTCAGATGCTTGTGAGGGAGACACTTTCTAAACTTGTGAAAAGCATTATCTTCCCTCAAATGTCTTGTAATGTGCTTAATTATGTAATACATGCACTTATGTTTACAAAAAAATTCACAACAGGTCACGCTCCCAGTGTGCTGTGATTCTTGCCTGTCATGTTGGCCAATACTATCTCACTGTTGTTCCCTAATGTGTCTGTATTGATCTGCCGTATCTTGTCTTATATGCAGACACTAGGATCTGTGGGACAGGAATTAAGTCTTTATGTTATGTCTTTGCTAGGGTTGTTCTTTGAAATAGATCAATAGGTGCTACAGGAATACAAATTACAGAAATCCTGTTACCTGATTTCTGTAGTTCTGCTATGTAGCCAATGCACTGCCAAATCAATCTCAATCAAAAATGCTTTCAGCATGAGATGTTCATTCAGTTACATTGCACAGGATCATATGGTCTTTCACAATAGTCTTACTTGCACCTAGTGCAGTTTGTTACGATTGAGCAAGGCAGCTTATTACTAAGAGCCTGAGCATCCCAGTTTAACTCTGAGTTTGGCCCTGTTTCAGCTGAGGGAGGGACCCGGAAGCCTCAGAAGAACTCTCTCATTCCAAATTAATGTAAGAATCTACGATTGTCTTTTATTCTTTTACGATATTTTTCATTTATATTCAGAGACATTTTACTCAATGGGTTGATATTTATTCCTTTTCTAGCCAAAGATCTTTTGCTGCTGATTGGAAGGGTTCCTTCACTATTTTGTCTCTTTTCTGCTCAAAGAAGTGGCACAGTCAGTCTAATCTTATGGCCACAAAGACATGAGGCGTCCTCATGGCAGATCTCAAACTCTTTCATGGCTGAGTCAGTCCTTTGTTCTTTTGAAATATATAAATAGCATTTTCCTGCATATGTGTTTTTCAGCTGTCACTTTAAAAACACAATTTGGATGCTAAGCAAACATCCATTTGGAAGCTATACCCCTCTTTCACTCCACCTTACTACTGCACAGCTTTTTATAGTTAAGTGTCAGCGCTGGTCCAGCAATATATGTTTCTTAAAACCTACAGAAAAAAACCCCAATCCCCTCTTGAATGGATAAATTTGATAGCATGCTTGAGTAAGTGTCATAAATTAAAAAATAGTACTATATTATTGGAAGCTTTAGAAGAAAAGTAAGAAGCAACAGTGACTGACCTTAAAAATCCATCTTTTAAACAACCATTTATTAGGCAAAATGTCAGAAAAGATTAAAATAAAGAACTTTGATTCTTCTGTGCAGGATTTTTTAGGCTCTTAAAATCCAAGCTTATTCTGCCTATCAGTAGTGCAACTAATGAAGGTCTTTCTAAGCACTTTTTCTCTGATCCTTAGGATTATAAAGGAAGAGTAAAAAATGAATGCTCTGCTTGCTCCAATACTGATCTTCAGACATTCCTAAAATGTCTTGACTCAAGCTGCTTTGCAGCCGTTACACAAATTTGTCTTGGCAAGACTGTTAATGATTTGACCTTCATTTCAAGTTTACTTTGTGCTTGCAAGAGTATTGGGTAGCGATGAGGAATATTATTTTGTTCCTAGCAGCAGTTAGGTTGCTCAGTAGCCGTAGCGCTACTTACGAGGGGGAAATCCTGTCTAACCACCAGTAAACTTTGCTTAGAACATTTGCAGCATTTATGGACTGTAAACACTTTTGTCTTGGCGATGCTTTTAGTGCTCCAAACTACCACTGGGTCAAAAATCTCCACAGTTTGTAGCAGTAAATAGCAAACCTAACATCCTTGTTGTGAAAACTAAGCTGAAAATGTATATAGAATAAGACTGTCTATACTGCAGGATATAAACCAGTCACTTAATAACCTCATGGCAGCATAATTATCCTTTAGAAGGATGTGCATATTCCTCTGAATCCCTTAGGACTAGCAGCTGTGAAAGAAGAAGAAATGAAAACTAAAAGAAACCAGAATAAACAGACTGGTGTTTTAAAATGGCCTGGCAATTTCTAATTCTCAAAATAGTAAAATGACCTCTCAAAGTGAGAAAATTTTACCTTGTGTTTTCTGCATACCGGCAGAAAAGACACAGGAAGAGGCAGAGCATCTTAACTAAGTTACTGAAAAAGATCCTGTGGGTGCTGTTTTTCATTCTTTTGTAGAATTTAATAAAAAAAAAATATATCTGCCTGGTGTGTGTTATATACACCTGACCAACTTGCTCTGTTGTGTCAGGTTCTTGTCCCAGCTGAACTCTCTCCCTCAAGCTGGATCTTATCTGTGTGTGGCATTCCCACATGAAGAGGGTTTGCAGTTTCAGTTTCTGTAAGGTGCGGAATACACTCGTGAAATATTTAAATCTTCTCTTTCTCTTATGAGATGTGTATGCACAAACATTATCTCTATCTATCTCTATCATCTGTATCTGCATCTGTATCTGTATCTCTATCTCCATCTCTCTCTATCTCTCTCTATCTCTCCATCTATATCTATATATCTCTATCTATATATCTATATCTATATCTATATCTATATATCTATTGATATAACCATATATGCATATATTTATGTATATACATATATAGGTATTGTATGTATGTATGCACACTGCAGACATATATAGATATAGATGTAAATGTAAAGGCTTTAGAGAATATATTTTATTTTTTTTTAATTCTAGTGTTGACATCTACCTTGTTTTGGAAAATTCTTCTATAATATTGCTCTGCCTTGAAACTAGCTGTATGTTACCGCTTTGCAAAGCTTAGAGAAAATGGACTCTGAAATACAGAGTAAGGAGAGGCGGATAGAATTTTAATCTGCTCTGTGAGAACATATGGATGTTTTAGATGAGAAAAATAATGTGATTTTCCTGTGCGGATGCCTGCCTTTCAAACAAGAGGTTTTTAATGATTTGTCTCTGCTTTATAAAAGCTTGGTTCTTGGTTAAAATTCTCTACTGTATCTAATATATACATCAGCTGGATATATGTATTTGCTGGATCTGGAGCACTGTGTGATGGTACACAGGAGAACTTTCTTTGATCTCCAATCTTCTTCCTGCCCTAGAACTTCCCACTCAGACTTCTGGAAGCTGGTTTCAAATGACTTCCTTATACTGAAGGTGTTTGTGATTGTTCTTTAATTTTGAATATCCTGTCTTCAAATTAACCCTTTTAATTTGATCTCCCTTTTATAGAGCATCAGTGTTGAAATTTCCTTTTTGTCTGACATAGTGAAAGAAGACATAACTGCCACAGATTATGTAAGTAAAATTATTATCAATATGGGCATTGGGGAATGTCTAATGCAGCTGTGTAACTACTTTGTTAATAAGCAAAGGCTTAGTTCAATTAGATTTCATTTCCTTATCTTTATCTCATATTTTTCAAGAAGTCAGGAATCTGAGAACAACTGTGGTACATGAAGAAAAATGCCTGTTTCTCATGTTAACAACTTCCAGATTATCTAACTTCTGCTATATAAGACACTATGCATCTGTCCATGTTATGACAGCTTCTAGTAAGTCCCTGCCACACAGTGGATGACTTAATTTACAATACAGATGTGCCCTGGATATCTCCTCCACACCAACACGCTGTGGTTGATGCTGTAGTTGCTGGGATTATGGTCCAAGATACTAGGCTGTCCATCTCTAAGGAGATGGACAAGTGGTGTTTCCTGGTTCACATCTATTTCCTTTCCCATTTACGTGCTCCCCCATTGCGGTCTGTCACTGTCTTTGACTCTTCTGAGACAGATTCCCAGCTCCAGGCATGCCAGTCTTGAAGGTAGCACTGCTTCACAGAGAAGCACATCTGCCAGTGGCTCTTCCTGAGCCATCAAGGCTTCCTTCCATTGGACTTAATGCTTTGCAGTGAACCCCTTTTTTCATGATCCAGCAGAAGTCCATGGTGAGAGAGGAACTATGGAAATGGTCTGAGGAGTGAGGTACAGACGTCACAACAAGGGAGCATGGGGTGAGGACCAAGTTGTGGCTGAAACCTGAAATGTGCCAGATATTCTTGGAAGTGTCATCTTGTGAGATTTTTCTCTTCATCTTAACAAAAATTTATCTACAATATTGAATAGTGATTTCTAGTGATCTAATAGCCATTTTCTGTGCTTGAGAGAGAAAAGTGTGTCCCCCTCCCCTGAAAAAAGGAAAAACAAAGAAAAACACTTCTTGAAACCAAAAACCCAAATCCCAAGCCCCAAACCAGAAAAAAAGGGCTACAGATGTGAGCAACCCATGTATAAAGGAGGAAAAAGCACCACTCCATATTCTGTGCCATACTTTTCTGACAAGTATGTTTTGTGTGTTCTCTGCTGTTTCTAAACATTTTGGTGGCATCATATTGCACTGTTTGAATTACAAAGCCAAATTAAAAGTAGGAGAAATCACATAATTTCTGAAGAGGTTTTCTAGATCAGTTCTCTTCTTAAATAAACTTGTATGTACCACACATTGTGGTGTAGATCCAGAGCAAGGCATTCGAGACCTGGAAAGGTCTTCTCCACCTCCTGTGCTTCCAAGTTCCAACACCCCTGTGTTTTCCCTTAACACTTGAATATTTTCCTGCCTGTCAACAGTTTTCAGGCATATATTTTCTGCTGAAAGAGTGAAAAACTCTGGCTGTGATTTGTGGTTTTTCTAGAATTTTTATAGTGGCGTTGAGCACTTCAAAAATTTACAATTAATACATAGCAAATCAATGTGTCAGGCAATGGCTTCATCAATAGCAAGTCAAAAACCTAGAGGTAACAGCTGAAATTTATCATAAATACTTCTATTATGTCCTATATGTATGTCATGTGTATCTACTGGCACACAATATGTCTGGCTAAGCATGTTGTAAAACTGGTTCTTAGACCTTGGTAATCAAAGTTGTGACGTTATGTGCCCATGCCTAATAACTGAACATATCTACAGGGTTTATTTAAAATGCAGAACATTAGCCAAAAAATGGTCATGAATGATCCTCATTTAACTTGTGAAGAAATTAAAAATAAAGTGCAACTTTTAAAGTCAAACTTCTGGAAAACTGCTTAAGCCCACAAAAAGAAAGTTAGAAAGTTTCCTTTTTTTCTTCTCACTGTTAAACAATTTATAGTTGCATCTGTTTTGTGACCATTGAAATTGATTTTTTTTTTTTTTTAAACTAAGGGATTGTAGCAACTTGATCTGAACTTGTCTCTTTTTAATGATTCAGTGTATTCCAGTATGTGAGCTCTGTAAAGTTATTCTAATGAATGTCTATTTTTCTATGGAATAGAAGACAATTTACTTAAATGAATCAGGAAATCTCAGCTTGCTGCTATTAATTAAAATTTACTTTAATGAATAGAGAGCTATCTGTCTGCAGTGAGTAAACAATGTAAGTATCTTTCCATATTAACATAATGGTTTCTTCTCTTAAAAACAGTAAATTTGGAAAATGGAAATGGAAAATGCCAAGAAAATAAGACTTCTTTCTCATAAGCATAAGCATCTAGATCTTTTAGGATGTAATTAGACAATACAGATCACTTGATCCCTCATATTTTTCACAGTGACAGTCTTTCTTGGAATCAGAAGGTTAAAGAGCTTATTTTAATGAGTTTGTATTTGTAAAAGTCTGTGCCGACATGAAAAATTTCCAACTGTCACAGCAGCCAGTAATTGGCAGAGAGATGCTTTGATAAAGGCGGGGAGAGTTCCCTGCTGGTTCAAGACAGGTGGACATCAACTTGAATCAAATTTACATCTTAAAACGCGCAATAGAAAAGATTTGCATTACATTGCCTAGATGAAAGGGAACTCTTAGTCTGAGCTCCTCATTTACTTTCCCCTCTTCCTTTTTTTTTTTTTTTTTTTTCCCAAGCTCTCAAACTATCTCTAGTCAAGTTTTAATGAAGATACCTTATTCCATTGCGTTTGAGGCCGCTATTTACTTGACTAAGACTCAAATCTGAACTCATGCTGGGCCGAAAAAGAAAACCCAAACTGATAATTGGACAGACCTGAAACTGGATAGCCTGCTTTACCCACAGCTTGAATCGAGTGAGTGTATCTTCAATGTCAAGTTATTTTTATTTGCTTGCCTGGTTGAGATCCCTTGCAACTCTTACTGGGGTTTAACAACAGAGCTGCAGTTGAACGTGCCAGCTCTGAAAGGTACAAGAAGCAGCTCCTGATGGATATAATTGGACTGTCTAAGTGATCCTAGCTACATATTTAAATGATTGATCCATATTTAAACTGTTAATTCAGATCCAAATTTTTAGTGCGTCCTAAAGTTTTCTGATTCAGGGTTCAACACTGTATTGAGTTTAAGTGAGGAAAAAGTTGACTTGTTTGAGAATGGATGCCAAAGAAAGGCAGGTGGGGAGTAGATGGGTATTCCACTATTTGTTAAGTATTTGATTCTGACTTGGCATTCCTTTTTAAAATAATCCTTACTGTACAGATAAGGCTCTCAGTCTCTTTGTAAAAAAAGCAGTAGGTCACCAATGTAAATATGGCCCATTGTTTTTAAAGGCAACTTTCTTTCTTACACAAGGTACACAATTTCCAATGTTATAAAGTTCCTGAAAGCGTGGATACGTGTAATATCAGAAAAATAATCTAATAATGTGCATTACACTATATTTTATCTCATTTTCAACATGAATGTGAAATTGGGAGTTGAAATGAATGGAGCTACTGAGTACTTTGGCTGAAATATTAGGCTACTTAGGTGTCTGAGTAGAGGCTATTTTTGAAAATCTTTTGGAATCCTTTCTTTCTTAGATGAAAACGTCTTCAATACAAAATGTTGACAAATATCTTTTTCTTCACATGCTTGTGTGTTGGTACAGCCTAAGATTTATTCTACAGTTTGGTATTTTTAAACATTGAAATTTATTTTCAAATATTCCCATCAGGCAACTGAATCAGGCTACCTAGACAGACTGACAGGAGTGCCTGGTTCCACCCACTGTACCCACATGGATTTCCCTTCAGTGGAAACTAGAGTTTGAAGGCAAAGGCTTCTCCCTCTCCTTCTTCACTGATCTTGGTGTCTGTGGGGCTGTTTCACATATTCTCACTTCTCTCTCCAGCTTTTGCTGTGCTGCAGGTTTTTCCCCCCTCCTTCTTAACTATGTTATCACAGAGGTGCTGCCATCATTGCTGATGGTCTCGGGCTTGGCTGGTGGTAGGTCTGTCTCAGAGCCGGTCGGCATTGGCTTCTAGGGAAGCTTCTAGCAGCTTCTCATAGAAGCCACCCCCGTAGCCCCCTTGCCACCAAATCCTTGCCATGCAAACTCAGTACAATGAACTGGTAGTTGAAGGATTAGGTTATACTTCCCATTTGTTATTTCATTTTGCATAATTTTTCAGGTGAACCTGAGTAGTGAAGCATTAAAGACTAGGAAAATCAGGTATACATGTCAAAATTATACTGTGTTGTTAGTGTTTTATGTTACATTTAGTTTATAGAATTTACCTGTGAGTGTTAGACTAACAGACTTTGCCTTTCTGTGTCGGATAGAGATATGCAGCACTAAGAAAAGAAACAAATTTAAGGTATTTTCTGTTATTGCCGTGTCTCTGCGTAGTAATATGTCAATCGGTGTATCACTCCCTGCTCTGGAACATAATCTTTGGTTCTTCCGGAGTCTGAAGTAAAGAAAAAAAAAAAAGGGCTTACTGCTGTCATTTCAGATGTTACAAGGTTACAGGCTACAGCCTTGGGAGATTTTCACTAAATTTGATTTTTATTGTTTCACAAAATGGGACCTGTTTTCTGACAGTCAATAAAACTGCAGGTGATACTGCTCTTATAATAGATGTGAATGGACTATTACTGTTTGCTATAGCAGTTTAACCGCAGGGCAAGCTTATAAGGTTTTTTGTTGGAAAAAACACACAATCTTTTTTTAGCCACAGGACTATTTCATTATTTTCATCAAGTTCCCTAGTAATATTGGTATATACTCATCTGAGCAGGTCTGAAATAAGCTGAAAGTTCTCTGCTTCTGAAGTTCAAAACAAACTGAAAATTGAAAAATCAGTTTGGTGGGCCAAAATGAAAGTAGTTGCAACACAGCATAAATAGGTAATGCTAAGATTTAAAATAATTTATCAAAGCAAATGTTGTATGAGTATTGTGTAGGTAACAACCATGTAGAAGTCACATTTATGTCTTGATGCTTTCTCTTAAGTCACATGAAAATTTTCTAGTTTTGAAAATCAATAAGTGAAATTTATACTTTCAGTCACAAAATCATTGAGGTTGGAAGGGATTTTCAGGTATGGTCTAGTCCAGTGTTCCTGATCAAAGCAGAGGTAAATAGACCTAGTTCCTAAGGGCTGTGTCTGGTAGGGTTTTGAATATCTCCAAGGATGGAGACTCCATAACCTCTCCAAGCAACCTGTGCCACAGTTCCAAAACCCTCATGGTGAAAAAGCTTTTTCTTACATATAAATGGAGTTTCTTGCATTTCAACTTGTGTCCATTGACATTTTTCCTGTCACTGGGTACCACCAAGAAGAGTCTGATTTCCTCTTTTTCATTCCCTCCCATCAATTATATATACACATGTGGATAAGAACACTGGAGCTTTCTCTAAATCATCTTTGAAATCCTTCCCTGGACTCTCTCCAATATGTCCATGTTTCTCTTGTACCTGGGAAACCAGTACCGGACCCAGCACTCCCTTTGTGGTCTCATCAGTGCTAAGTAGAGAGGAAAGATTACCTCCCTCAGCATACTGGCAACGCTTTTTGAATGGAGCTAAGGATGTTTCTGGCCTTCCTTGCTGAAAGGGTGAATTGTTGTCTCATGGTCAACTCCTGGTCAGGAAGGACCCTGACCTGTATCCCCCTGTAGCACATTTTGTGTTCTCTGGTAATTATGAAGGATAGGGAACTTGTAATGCCTCCGCCTTTGATGCCTCATTTCTTTATCAAATTTAGTAAATTCTTGTGGTATTGATCTGGCAATCACCTCTTGAAAATCCTCAACTCCTGGTCTTTGCAAAGCTGCTTGGCAGCTAGTCAGCCCCCCATCTGTCCTGGTGCATGAGACTATTCTTATCCAGGTGCTTCCCTGTGTTGAACTTCCTAAGTTTCCTGTCATTCCATTTGTCCACCCTGCTGAAATCCCTCTGAATGTCAGCATGACTCTCAGTTTTGTGTCATCTGTGCAGCTGCTGAGGGTACAGTCTGCTCCATCATCCCGGTCATCAGTGAAGCAGTTAAACAGTACTGGCCCAATATCAATCCCCGAGGCACACCACTAGCAACTGGCCCTCAGGTGGATTTTGTTCTTCTGATGCCAACCCTTTGAGTCCAACAGCTCAGCCAGTTTTCAGTCCTCTTCATTGTCCACTAAATATTCTGTACTTCCTGTAAGGTTTGCTAGTCCTAATGCAAACTTTGTTAGTTTTCCTTCCATCTCACTGTCTGTCCATCTAGTGCATACCTCATCAACCTCCCTATGGGAATCTTATGTGAGACAGTGTCAAAAGCCTTTCTGAAGTACACAATATCCACTGCTCTCCCCTCATGTACCAAGCCAGTCATTGAGCCATAGAAGGTTGTCACGTATGACTTCCTATTGATTGACTACTCCTGATTAAGTTCTTGCTGTTATTGTGCCTGGAAATGGATTCATGGACTAGTTATTCCATCATTTTCCAAGGGACTGAGGTGAAGCTGAAAGTTTTCTGTGTCTACCTACTTATCTTTCTTGAAGACAGGAGTGCCATTTGCTTTATTCCAGTCCTGAGGCACCTTTCTCAATCACAATGATTGCTCAAAGATCATCAAATGGCCTTGCAATGACATCACAATGATGCACTTGTGGGTGGATCCCATCAGGGACCATGAACTTAAGTTGTCCAGTTTGCTTAGAGACTCCCAAAACTGATCCTTTTCCATCTATAGTATGTCTGTCTTCTTTCTCCAGACTTTCTCCCTGGTCTCTGGGACCTAGGATTCCTGAAGGTTTTCTGGTCATGCTAGTGAAGTCTAAGATGAAGAAGGCATGCAGGACCTCAGCCTTTTCTATGTCCTGTGTCACGGTGGCCCAAAACTTCTCTGGGCAGCCTGTTCCAGTGTTCTTCTTCTTTCTCCAGACTTTCCTTCCTCACGTTGTGGTGGAATTTCCTGTGTTCTAGTTTGCGTCCATTATCCCTTGTCCTGNAGAGACTCCCAAAACTGATCCTTTTCCATCTATAGTATGTCTGTCTTCTTTCTCCAGACTTTCTCCCTGGTCTCTGGGACCTAGGATTCCTGAAGGTTTTCTGGTCATGCTAGTGAAGTCTAAGATGAAGAAGGCATGCAGGACCTCAGCCTTTTCTATGTCCTGTGTCACGGTGGCCCAAAACTTCTCTGGGCAGCCTGTTCCAGTGTTCTGTCACCCTCCAAGTAAAGTTCTTCCTCACGTTGTGGTGGAATTTCCTGTGTTCTAGTTTGCGTCCATTATCCCTTGTCCTGTCAATGGGCACCACTGAAAAGAGCCTGACCCCACTCTTTTTATAGCTACCCTTTAGATATTTATAAGCATTGATGATATCCCCTCTCAGTCTTTTCTTCTCCAGGCTAAACAGAGCCAGGTCTCTCAGCCTTTCCTTGTAAGAGAGGTGTTCCAGTCCCATGATCACCTTTGTACCCCTCTGCTGGACTCTCTTCAGTAGGTCCCCGATTTTCTTGAACTGGGGAGCCCAGAATTGGACACAGTACTTCAGATGTGGCCTCACCAGGGCAGAGTAGAGGGGGAGGATGAACTTTTTATTTGTCATGTACATTATTATGCTATCTTACTCTGGGTGTAATGTGAGGATTTGAGCTTTAAACTGCAACTCCAGCCCTCCTTTGCCTGCCAGCTTCCCTGGTTTGTATCCCCCTGTAGCACACTTTGTCCTCTCTGATAATTATGAAGGACAGGGAACTCTGTAATGCCTTCACCCTTGATGTCTCATTTTTTTATCAAATTTAGTAACTTCTTGGGGTGTTGATCTGGCAATCACCTCTTGAAAATTCTCTTTATTCTTTTTCTGCTGCTAAGTACTTGCCATGTTTTTCTAGAACAGGCCCTCTGGCTGGGGAAAAAAAGTTGCCAGTTAAAACTTGTGAGACTGATCTACTGTTTTATTATTATTTCTTTCAGCAGCTCTTTAGTGTCTTTGATGTTACCCATGCATTTGCATTAAAAGCTGTCAGTGATTTATTTTAATAAAACCAAATTATCCTTTTTAGTTCCTTGTGAAAAATTAATGGATATTTCCAGTTTATTTGTGAATATAAGCTCAGGGAAGGAAATGCACCAGTCATTAATGGAACTGTGGCATTAATAGCGCCAGCAGCAGCAATGAGGGTTAACAAATATCTAATGATGTGCAGACTGAACTTCAGTAATGTGTGCAGAACCACTTGGGTCCAAGGAGAAAAGCAACTGTTTTCAAGGAGCTACACTAGGATAATGACAAAATACCATGTTTCTCACAAAGTTCAGTATCTCCATACGGTTCTTGTGCTGTGAAGACATGGAAAAAGAAAATACACTTCCAGGAGGTGGCCTAGTCTTCTTTCTAGGGTGTTTTTCTTGAACCTAATCTCTTAAAACTTCAATTTTTCTGTAGTTTCACACAGAAAAAAAGTGGGAACTTCAGTCTCCTGAACCATTAAATTATCATGGTCTGAGATGTGTATTTTTAAAGCAAGCTTCCTCTCCTCCAGCAAGTCTTTGATTTCCCCACGCTGCTAACAGCAGGAGACTATGCTTCCACAACTATCAGGTTGTCTTCATCTGAAATATAGGATTGGTTTCTTAGTACTACTGAAATTTTCCTATTGATGCAATCAAAGAGAAAGGAAGGGGTGAGTATCTCTTTGTTGCCTTAAATTTGGGCTGAATAGCATTATAAAACATCAGCCAACTGCCTTTCCTTGTTGGTTGTGTTAAGTAATCTGGTTGGTGTAATGCTGAAAAAGGCTGGTTATAAGCAGCAGTGAGATGACATCAGTTTTATTTGGGACACTTTAATAACTGAGAGTTGAGACAATTCAGTGATTTTCACATATCCCAGCTGAGAACCATTTGAACACAGCAGGGTGAGCTGAGAATCCTATCAGGCCTGAATCACCAAATATATATGTAATGTCAATCTCTTATGTCTCACTGATACAGATGACCCCCCTTCCCCCCACCCCAGCTTCATATCCCTGCTGTTTAGTTTTTACAAAAAACCTTACAGTAGACCTCAGCATTTTTTCATTAACTGCCCTCTCCTAAAACCAACACACACAACATGATAACTAATTTGGGCAAAATGTCTCTATTCTTATTTCAAGGTATCAACGAAGTTTTAAAATGGAAAAGAACACTTAGTGATTATCACTCAGGAAGTACAAAAATGATAGGCCAAGGAATGGCCTTTATCATGACAGGAAAAAACAAGACGTGGGAAAAGAGACCTTAATTCAACATTATGGGGTCACCTGACAGACAAGACCTATTTTAATAATTTTAATTGACTGATCTCTGATCTGTTAAAATTATCTATTAAAAAACAAAAAGCACCAAATAGAACAGAGTAGTAAGCATCAAAGAGGAGAAAATATTGACTTACATTTCATATCTGGGTAGTGTATCACCCTGCTTTATCAGATCTGTAATGGGGTTGGTCCACATTATTGCCTAACCATTGTACAATTTGATATAGAATCATAGAATCATAGCATGGTTTGGATTGGACCTTTAAAGGTCATCTTGACTTGTATCTTCTACAACAAGCATGGATATCTTCAACTAGATCAGGTTGCTCAGAGCCTCATTCAACCTGACCCTGAATATTACAGAATCACAGAATATCAGGGATTGGAAAGGACCTTGAAAGATCATCTAGTCCAATCCCCCTGCCAGAGCAGGAACACCTACATCAGGTCACACAGGAACGCATCCAAGCAGGTTTTTAATATCTCCAGAGAAGGAGACTCCACAACCTCTCTGGGCAGCCAGTTCCAGTGTTACGTCACCCTCACTCTGAAGATGTTTTTCCTCATATCTTCCCGCTTGCACCCATTACCCCTTGTCCTATCACTGCCTGTCACTGAGAAGAGCTTGGCTCCATCCTCCTGACACTCACCCTTTCCATATTTATACACATTAATGAGGTCACCCCTCAGTCTCCTCTTCTCCAATCTAAAGAGACCCAGCTCCCTCAGCCTTTCCTCATATGGGAGATGCCTCACTCCTTTAATCATCTTTGTAGCCCTGCCCTGGACTCTCTCAAGCAGTTCCCTGTCCCTCTGGATCTGAGGGGCCGTGAACTGGACACAATATTCCAGATGTGGTCTCAGCAGGGCAATATACACACATCTAGTTCATTGCATAATTAAAAAAAGATAGTACTGCTCAATGTCTATTCCTTCAGCTGAATTATCTTTTCTGCCTTAGCAGTTTCTCTCTTCCTATCCTTATTTTTTCTGATTCCTGTATGTGTACAGTTCTGGTTGTCTTTGCATCAATATCTCTGCAGGAATTTTAAAATTATAATTATGGATGATCATACGCAAAATGTTATTTAGGTTTGTTCCTTTCTTCCATCCAATGATAAGCACTTTTTACAGAGCTGACCCCCGATGCATAATGCTTATTATCAGTTTAGTGAATGTATCCTGTTGCAAAGATTCCCTAAAACATTAAACATTTCATAAAGTCTGTTTTCCTTAATAAACTATGTCAAGAACTTCATCAGTGATTGACTGGTGGTACAAGTCAAACCAAGCTTCTGGGAATACATATTGAATATAGAGTACAAAAGATTCAGGGGTTCAAGACGACAAATTTGATCCATGTTTTTGAGATGTCTGTGCTTTAGTTCAAGTTTAGCAACAGAAATCTTCCTTTGTGTTTCTAGTGGCAGTGTACAAATATTTGCTAACTAAATGATAAGGTAGATATTTGACAGTCAGTAGTTGGATCCAAAACGTTTTCTCAAACAGTAGGCCTTTGTCAGGGTCATTAAGACTTCAAAATGGCATAAAACCTCAGTGAGGCAACATTCACAGAAAAATAACTAAAAAAACCCTGAATAGTTTTATTGGCCTTTTTCTTCCTCCTTAGCTAAACTTTGTTTTGTAACTATTATTGCAAAATTACACGCTGGCAAATCTTACATCCCTGTTCTGTTTACCACAGCACAGAAAACCTGCAGAGGTGTGGTGAGGGAGAAACCGATTTTTGAGTGTTGATGTGAACCTTTACATTCACATCTGTGTTCCCTCAACGTGTTCACAATAACTGCTCTGAACCCAGGAAGATTCCTGACTTCTGCAGTCTGACATAGGCAAAAAAAACCTAGCAGAGATTTATAATTAACTGGTATTAGAATAAGACCCAGTTGTTTATTTGGTAGGTGGGCTTAAGCAGACCTTCTCATGGTATGCATCAGGTTACGGTATTGTTCGAAAGGCTGGCTGTGGTCCAGTTTTATATTTCTTGTAATACTTCCTTAATTTTAGGATTGCCTACTTTTTTGGAGCCAATATAAAATATTTCCTAGAAGAACTTTAAACAGTCATGTGAAAAGCATAGATGTGTTAAGTTAATCGAATTATTTATGGCAAAACAATTAAAGAATGGACACTTAGCCTACGCTAGTGCCAGAATAAGCAGATGAAATGAAACACTGTCATTGAACAAAATAAGAGGTAAAAAAGATTAGACACATCTCAGACACCAAGCACATAACTATTTCAGTTGTTTAGAATAGGCATTGCTAACTTTATCTTCTTGCACTCTTCAACACGTTATCTAGTCATTACAGGTAAAAGTTGTTAGTGGAAAAACCCTTGCTCATTGGATTGTTAACTTTCAAGTAAAAACTTTGTTGATGTAGACATTTCACATGTTCTTGAGTTATCCACATATTCTGTGTTATAAAGGAATTGAACTTTGCCTGTATTAATGCAAATGGTGGAAGCAAGACAGAAATTGGCATTTGGCCTTCAATGTTTTTCTTTTAAAGTAAAGGACAAGACACTCAGCTAACACATTCTGAAAATGAAACAGAAATATTTCCAAATAATTTGGAAAATAATTATTGGACATAAGATTGAGAAGTATCTAGTTTCCCTCCATGGGGAAATTATACAAATATTCATATTTCCTTTAATAATACAACCAGAAATATTTTACTTTGTAATGAAACCACTGTGCACTTTGGAGTGGTGTTTGGTAGTGATTATGCAGTGATGCCATCTTCAGACCACATATAAGATGGCCCACATAGAAGGGAAAAATCAATGTCTCTTCCATCTCTTTTGCAGGACAGATTGCATGTTGCTGTATTTCAGACATTCTCTCTTTCTTTCCTCCTGATGTCATGTCTCTTTTACAGCAAAAGTCTGAGCTCTCAGAAAATTATTTTGCATGGTAGGTCCTTTATGTTGTCTAATGAAGTTGACCTATTTTTCAGCACTTTAGACTACACTTCTTCTTGCACTTCATTGTAAATGCTTCTAACGGTACACCCATAATAATTTAAATCCTCTGTGAGAAGTTTAAAACTTGAGACTCAGTGCTAAGTGTGAGTATTTTTGTTTGCCTCGTCACAGTTTTTCCTCACAGAAGCAGGTGGTACAGTGCCTGAGAATACAAAGAACCCATAAAAAGTCTGGTATTCTTTCAGTGAAGTAAAAATAACATAACAGAAAATGAATAACCAAATTTAGCAGGTAATAAAATGGGTGAGTTATGAAGAAACCCTGTGATTAAAAAAAACATAATAAATTAGTATTTGGAAGACTGAGAATATTAATATAAATGCTGTTTCAAATATCAAAGTCAAATAAGCACCAGGTGCCTCTGTGACTACTTGACTTACATATATCATCAATCTGTTGAAAATAGCAAACACACACTTCAGAATGAGTAGCATAGTGAGTGTTGAAGGAATAGCTAAATATAACTAGTGAGATTATGTTCAATGAACACTAAATTTGTCTCCTTATTATCAGATGGTTGAAACCGCCTCATCAGTGGCATAGTAGTTATTGCTTTAGTTGCAGACAAAGAGCTGACATTTGGCTTTAATGGTTAAAATGCAGTCAACACAGCAGCATCCTGTTCTGAAATTTCTGATGAATTGCATTATGGCAAATGCTATTAGCTGTAGTGCCTGAAATTACTTTAAGCACCATTACCTCTGTGCATTATATGTTACTATGAGTGTGGCAGGCAGTCACCCACCTTCGTAAACTTCTTTGGTTGATGTATTTGTATGGCTGTGCTCACTTGTGATTTTCTACCTCCTGAAGGATGTTCAGATGAACGTCTGAATCATCAGTGTGAATGTCCAAATCTGTCACAAATGAGATATAATTCAAACAGCAATGGTGGTAGGGAACACTACACATTGAAAGAAGTCACAGTTGTATGCAACACTTGAGCATCACACCTAAAATACCTAAGCAAGCTGTGAAGGAAAAAATGTGTTGTATTATTTTCTCCACAGGTTGCTTCTAAAGATGTTGAAAGGAGCAACTTTTCTAACAGGAAGGAAAAGCATTTCTTTCCTGGAAAAAGAGTATGTAGTGAAAGCATTTAATGATTTCAATGACTTGAAATTGATTTGGAGGTAAAATTACATTTGAATGAATCAAACTATTCCCTGATCCAACATCTAAACCAAGATATTGGAATGATGGAAGCATTTTTTCCCATTATCATGAGAAGGGGCTTATCAAAACAGCTGTCAGAACTGATAGGTCTTTCTTCATATGAATGTGTACATGTGCTGTGATCCAGTTCATAGAGAAGTATTCTGTGTTGTGCCAAAAGTACAAGAGATTATTAGCAACTGCATTTCTGCAACTTCTGATTGACACATTTTTGAAATGTGACGGCAGGTAGTCTCATAAATCATAGAAACATAGAATCATAGAATCATTCAGGTTGGAAGAGACCATTGGGATCATCGGGTCCAACCATCAGCCCTACTCTACAACGTTCTCACCCCCAACACATCTAAACGACTCTTAAATACATTCAGGGAATGGGGCCTCACCCACCTCCCTGGGCAACCTATTCCAGTGTCTGGCCACCCTTTCTGTGAAAAATTCTTTCCTAATGTTCAGCCTACAGCGTGTTTGCATGTTCAGCAAATCTTTGCTACATAGAAATAATTCTGTGTCACATTATAGTATATTTAATTTTATCTTTTCTCCCACACATTTTTAGTGATTTCTAAAAATATAGTACAGCACCTATCTGACTCTTCTGTATGGAAACTGGACTGAATTATATTTATCAGTACCTTAGAAATCATACTGACTTCAGAATTCAACCAATAATGCCTCGAGAAAGAGTAACTTTCACAAATGAGGAAAAGGAAGTAGAAAGGAAATGGTATTACTTACCATATTTGTTTGGTAAGTCACAGATCTCTAGGAATTTATGCAGTACATCTATACTGACTCCAACTGCAATAGACCAGCTTTACAACTCTTACAGAATTATCCTCGTCAGAAATTTTCCTATGGTAGGACAAAGAACATTTTATAAGAAAATAACAAGCTTTCTTACGATGTGTGATTTTGAATTGACCATAATTCTTTTTTTCTCTCATATTGTTATTCTTTTGTTATTCTCATTTACCTGTTGCTGGTTTGTTTGGTTTTATTTTTTTTTGTTTTAGTTTTTGGGGTTTTTTGTTTTTGTTTTGTTTTGTTTTTTTTTTCTCAAGCAGAAAAAGCAAAGCTTTCAAAAGTGTCATTGCAAGTACAAAAAGATGAAGGCGAAAGCCTCAACTTGAGCCTTTACTGTATGGTAACAATTTCACCAAACTGTGACCAGGAGTGCAATCTTGCTGGGATGATCACTGGGATTCGGGTATCACTGTGACTAACGAGGCATGATCTGTTAAGTTTCTTTTGTGTTATCTCTTTTGTATGCATAGGCCAAAGATGCGTGAAGGTGCTGATCTCTTGACACCCTTATGGCAAAGTGACAACAGGTTTGGCTTATTGAAGGGAATCTGCTCAAGCCTGAATGTGTACATGTCATCTGTCTCTTCCTTTCCATTATACAGCCTAAGGCCATTTGTTTTTTGCTACTTTTACACTCTTTAAAGTTAGGGCAATCCAGCATTTTGGCTGGATTTCTGTTTGCTTTTGGAAACAATGAGAAAAAAACAGAAGCAATAGTAACACATTTTGCTTCTAACTGCTTAGTGTCATGTCAGAGGTTTCAGTGGAAGTTTGACTGCTCAAATCATCATCAGTGCTATTATAATGATCATTCTCTCTTATTTATAGGATATCCATGGCTAGTCTGTTAACACTTCTCCAGTCAGAGAGTCTTTGGTTTACTAATGACAGAAATATGCTTTTATTAGTAATCTCACACAGAGCGTACAGTTGCATATTTCAGCTTAGAGAAATTACAGTCACATTAAATAATATATTCATTCTGTACAGTCTTGTAGCCTGTGGATGTGAAAAAAAATCTCTATCAATTTTTATGTATTTTATCTCTTTTCTGTGATGGGTAAAATGTAAAATAGGGCCATTTGGTCTATCGCCTGGGAAAGGTCAGTACTTAGAACAGGGTCACAATCATTCAACTTCATGCAATAAATATCTGGAATCCACTGTATGCCTGTGCTGATACAGAATCAGATCTGATTTGGAATTTTTGATGACATTTCTCTTCAAATAGGTTGGCTTTTTGGAATAGGTTTGTTGCTTTTTTCCCCTCTTCTAGTATGTCCAGGTTATTAAGCATATCTTCCAGAACATTTTTCAGATCTCACATTGAATTTCTGCCCACAGATGAGAGGTAGCCATTGCAAATATGGTAGTTAAGCCAGTCATGGGAATAAGTCATGCTTCAGTCAAAGCAAGATTTTGAATCACCTATTATATTGCAAATTAATGTTCTTACAATATAAAAGTATAAAACCATGACACATTCCTATTTCTTTGTTCACTTTTTTACTTTTTAAAGGAACTCTTGTTGAATTTTGAACTTGTTTTCATCAGATTGAAAAAAATTCCAAAGCGTTCCTCTACTTTGTTTTGCTATAACATGAAGAAGAAATAAACAGTGATAAGTTTAAACACAAATTGGGCCCATGCCAGAGCATGCAAGAACTCGTTTGCTTCAGCTGAATCTGCAGCATGGAATGTGAGTCTTCATGGGAGAGAAATGGCAAGAAGCAGGGACTGCAACTCCATAAATTGCTGCATCAAGAATCTTTTGAGATCTTCTGTACAGTCTCACAGCTCAGTAACTTACATGTTTGCAGTACAAAAGCTGCAGTTAATACAAGCATCTCCTTTTCTGGCAGTCCATGGAATAACAAAGACAGTTTTTGTCAGGAAATATCATCACGTGTCTAACCTTCTTCAGCCAAAGTTATCTGTAAGGCCCGTGCTAGATCAACTTCCTTAGCAGGACATGTTGGGGCTGAAGAAATGTCCTTTTACAGTGGTCTCGTTTCTTTGCTAGAGCATATATCACTGTGGTGAATACACCTTTGAAAAGGTCAATGGAATGTTTTTTTTTATGTTTATTGTAAACATATATGTGAAATACAGATTGTGCAGGCAATATTTCTAGTAGTTAGGGAAATACAGAATTGCCTTTGACAATTTTTCCCACTTTCAACCAACTTCTTGTAACCTACGAATTTTGCATTTGATCTTTTGATGACTTGGGTTGCTGTCAATTCCTTTTTGAGAATGCTCAGTTCTTAAACAAACCAACGTACATAGTTAGCAAATCTGTGTAGCTGCCGAAATCTATCTCAGGAGACAAAAAGTATTTACATCTTTCATCTTGAGGGTTTTCCAGGGGAGGTGGGCATCCATATATCATTAATAGCTGTGGCACTCAGCACTGGCACTTATAAACTAAAGCATTATAGTTTTGGATATAAGCTGAATAGTCTTTTTAAGAGTTTAGTATCTTTGTCATGCTGTGCAATTTATTCCATTTTTTGGTCATCTGGTGAATAATCTCATCATACCCAGCTGCAGAAGTCTCCAGAGGAAACTGCAAGAGGAACCTCCATTTAAAGCTCCTTTCTAAATAAAGCAGTAGTATAGGGGAATATAGGGGAAAATCACACAAGATTACAAATACTTACTCATAACAAATGTAACAGGACTGGACTTGTATTTACACTCAGTTTAAGTATGAAAATTTTAAGATAATCCTAAAAATATGTTCTAGAAAGCAAAGTATGTAGAATGATTTCAGGATGCTTCTTCAGTTTTAGGAATTATGACATGCTGGACTTAGTAACAAGTTTGCTCACATAAAGTAGTACTTTTATCTTTAAAAATGTATGTCATACTAAAGAAAAGTGTTGCAAAATATTTGTGGGCTCTGGTATGTATATTTTAAAAGGATAAACATATTATCCAGACAGATTGCTTAAATACATTTTCTATTACAGTTAAGCAATCATAACTGTGACATTTCTTCTGTCCTGTAACAGCAGCGTAAATACCAAATTTCATAAACTTATCCTTATCATAAACTTTCATATATACTCTTAGTTGAATTTATTCAATGGTTGCTACAGCATGACACTATGTAGAATCTGTGTTTTTTGAGGACACTACACTGTTTTATATGTGTAATAAATGTGACAACAAAGTGAGGAACGACGGAGAAATTTACTTTTTCAAACAGGCATTTTATCTGTTCTATAAAACTTTATTATTGAAAACAACTATGAATTGTGCCTGATTTTGATGCTAGTAGTATTTCACTCCACACAGCCTCTAGGAAGACTGTGGCTAGCCTACCTTATGCTGTGTGTGACACAGCAGTCTTCAGGTCGATGCGATTAGAGAAGTGCTGGTGACCTCAGTGGGTGTAGCAATGGGCAAAACTGACGGGTTTCTCCTCACTTACGTATCAGAACTGCTTTGTCTTAATGGAGGCAAGCAGGTGCCTGAATTCTGCTAGCACTAGTGGATCTCACTATTGCACCAGGGTGACAAATACTGCCTGTGGTAACTGACAACAGGGCTTTTCAACAGAGGGACTTCGTAGCTCTGGGATGTCCTGTATAGCTCTATTTTCCTTTCTCTCACCTAAAATGAGTGCATAACTTACATATCTTTATTTCTTTGAGCTAGTAATTTAGGGCAGAGTGTGTGTAATAAAAGCAGAGATAGCAGGAGAAACTGTGGATCATCAAAACTTACAGAAAAACGACTCAATGAAGCTTTTCGGGCTGGCTGTTCAGTGGGGTTTTTTGATTTCTGTTTTTGCTTTTTTGTTTGTTTGTTTTTTAAATTCTGTGCACCTAGTGGAGCATGTTTGGGTATTATCCGTTTTTTTTTTTTTTTTTCT
>VXBJ01001062.1:481178-518571 GCA_013400055.1 Nycticryphes semicollaris
GTGGCAGAGAGATCCGACTCCCTTTGAAAACCTGAGTATATTTTCCTTTTGTTTGCTGTTTTGCTCACGTCAGCATCAAGGCAGGCAGGCAGACAGTGCGGTTATTGGAGCTGAATCCCTTCAGAGTTCATCACTGATGTCACCGAACAAAATAGATCTAAATACAGCTGGACCAGAAATAAGCTGCTCTCACCAGAGTCAAAGAAAGAACATGGTTAGTGTGAGACTCTTGGAAAATGGAGTCATCTTGTCTTTTTTGCTTGATCTTATTTAAAGAAGTCCCTAATTGCGACAGATTTCAAGAGGTCTTTCCACAGCTGAGGATGCAGTATGTCCTGAGTACTCTCTTCCCAGTCAGGGAGTCTGCAGCTGCCCTGTAAGTAGAGTCCTACCAGGATTTGATTTAAATGGATATATTAGTTTGAAATAAATGTCCCTTTTCTGTATTTATGCATTTTGAAGTGGTGGGGATGTCTCATTAATTAGAGTACTGATTCAGATCTGTGACTGAATGTTTTCTCTTTCTTACAAAGTAAGGCCAAAGAAGAGCTTATGAGGAACCACAAAACCCAGGCAATGCCCTGACCAGCTGCTTGGCTGCATCTACCAGGCACTTTGACCTTGCTTCTCCTATACCCCCTGAAAGCAACCTTGCCACGTTGATTCAGATCAGTGCATGAAGCTTTTTCCTGCTAACTTTCCCCTACAGTAGCATGTCCCATGCAAATCCTATTCTTATTATGATAAACATGAGACTTGAGAATGTTTCTGTGACCTGTTGTGACTGTTAACCAGATTTACCAAGAAGAATGATAGTTAGGACATAACAAAGCAATATTTTGTCAGGCTTTTGATAACTATAGCCAATTTGTATTTTATACTAATACACAGTTAACTGACATAAAAAGATGGTACTAATAAGCCTTGCTTTGTGTTTGCAGTGCTTTCTTCTTGTATTTATGTTTCTTTAAGAATGGGAAAACTGGAGGTTTGACATTACAAACTAGTGGCTGAGGTTACCAGAGGTGCTTTGTCACTGCTGTTTTTTGGTGCACAATCTGAGCTCTCTAATTTCTCTGTTAGCTTTATTTTGAAAATGCTAGTGGAAAAAAAAAAAATCAGCAGCTCTGCATGGAATGATGCGATGGCTAAAAGAATTGCCAACTCCTGTAAGTCATCAGTTCCACCATAGTTTCTTTCTTTTCTTTCTCTCTTCTTTCCCTCCCCCGCCCCCCGCCCCTTAAATAGCAAGAAACGAAAAAGCAGTATACTGTTTCTACAATTTCACTGAGCTAATCACTAGAGGGCACTGCATACTGACTCTAACTTGCTTTTCCAATTTTCTAAGCTACATGAGCATGCAGCTCATTTGAAAATCTGCTCTGATTTCAGACCGGAGACTATTAGCACTATTTACCCTATCTATAGAAACATATATTGAATTAGAATAGAAGAAAAAGTGGAAAAAAACCCAAACCCACCGCTGAGTAATAAGAAAAATACACTCTATTATATTAGTGACTACAGATATTAACAAAATTAAAAATAATTTACAAGAATCTCTATTGGAAATATATCTTTAAGACAGATAATTTTAACCATACACACCATAACCTTGCAGTCATACACTTCTGTAATGCTGATACATACCTAAAAGCTATTATTTGCTGCTTACTTGTTCCACTGCTTTCCCCACCTCCAACTCCAAAGCTCCCAGTTGGTTTTAAAAATGAAATCTCTTGGAAACTTCTGTGGACCTGCTAAAATGTTTTGTAGTCTTACCTGACAGAGGTGGGAACATGTGCTTTTGCTCGCACAGATTTGCTTGCCTTTTGTCAAGAAAAACGTGTGTTCAGAGGGCTTAGCAGGAAACAGATTGCCTAGGGAGTGTAAAAGCTCCACATTTACCAGAAGAGGATTACAGACAGCAGAGATCAGGAATGAAATATTACCAGGTAAAGTAATTCACTATTTATCAACTTTTGCCCATGGGTCACCCTCTGGAACTATCTTTACATGCTTAGTTTCTCTTAACCTGTAGAACAAGTCCTACAACTTTGTAGTGAGGAGGAAGAGATTCTGTTCAATGTAACTGGACAGTGTGCCCAGTGTCATATTACAGCTACAAGCTTTCAGTTAGACAGTATTGTCTTTATGGAGACTTACCTACTTTCAATTTAAGTAAGTAAATGAAATAATTTCAAATAAATACTTTGTCTCATTGGCCATTAGCATTTTTTAAATTTAGCACTTCATAGGAATTGTTAGCAAAGGATACAGATAAATGCAGGACGTATTTTCTATCATTAGTAGGATGAATTAGCATCCTACTAATTAAAAAAAAAAGAAAAAAGGCTTGCATATGTGAAATTTTAAATGCAGTTTCAATGAGGATGTCTGCAACATTTCTAGAGCCTGAATCATTGATCAGTAGGCAATCTTAGTGCTTGCACTTTCTTATGTTGTTATTAATGAATAGCGCTTCTGTAATTGCAACTTTATTTTGACCTTGAAAGCCATAAAATGTTATTCCTAGTAACAGCTGATGTCTGTTCATTACTAATAGCCAGGAGAAAAAAAAGAATTCTGAATTTTTTTTCTGATATTTTTATAATATTTATAAAAAAATTATAGTATTCTAGTTACTGGAGTTACTTTTTGTCTTGTTATGGTATTTTTCCACTGTGATCTAAACAACGAGTTCTTTTTTTTTCCTCTTCCCTGTCTTACACACACAGAGAGAAGAGAAGAGAAGAGTATTTAGATTTATAGGTACAGATTCTATAAAACACCTCAGCTTTTTATATTGGTTTAGATCTCACAAACAGAACGGTGGGACCACCAGAGGTTGTCTGATCCAAATCCCCCTGCTCAAGCAGGGCCACCTAAAGCCAGTTGCCCAGGACCATGTTCAGGTGATTTTTGAGCATCTCCGAGGAGGGAGACTCCACAGCCTCTCTGGACAACCCGTGCCAATTCTCAGTCACCCTCAGAATAAAGAAGTATTTCCTGGTGTTCTGATGGAACCTCCTGTATTTCAGTTTGTGCCATTGCCTCTTCTCTTGTCACTGAGCACCACTGAAAAGGGCCTGGCTCTGTCCTCTTTGCATCCTTCCTTAAAGTATTTCTCAACAATGACAAGATCCCTCCTGAGCCTTTTTTTCTTCTGCAGGATGATCAATCCCAACTCTCTGAGTTTTCCCTCACAAGAGAGATGATTTGGTACAGACATTTCCAGAGATATTGCAGTGCCGATATCTCTGCAGCTACTGCTTGTTGATCCAGGAGATGGTGGCAGAAACTAGAAAGAGCACTTGCAGACAATAAGTAAAATCTGAATTTTTCTTAAATTTTAAAAATAACCCCACCCCAAACAAACAAACAAAAAGAGCTTGTTTGAGTCTGGCTGAACTGGGAGAAAATCCATTTATTATTTTATTCTCAATCCCCTGCTATACCAAGGTAAATGTCAAACAAGGTATTGACATTTCAATTTATATTAGACTATGAACTACTTCAGAGGAAAAGTAGAAGAAAACACACAGAACTGTGTCAGAATGCATTCTCCAATTGAATCCTTTTTGCACATATTTTTAGAATGTCTGCCAGCCTATGCATTTTCAGTATACAGTAAGCAAAGTCTAAAGAACAACCCATATGCAACAACAAACTAAGATCTGCAACTGACTACTTTCCAGATTCGACATGCAAAGCTGGCACAAAGGTGAGGAAAGATGTATCTGCCAACACATTACATCTATCACAGAAAAATCAGCAAACAGCATCATGACTATTAAAGGTTGCAGCTTACTATCTGTAAAACTGTAATTACAATTGTAATTGAACAGTGTGTTTTTGAGATCTACTGTGCACTCAGAAATGCCTAGTTAACAGTTGCTTAGTTAACAATACACTATTGTTTTGAGTGTCCTTGGTATATTGCTGATGTTATGCAATCTGTACACTCTTCTCCAGCACATAAAACTGAGACAGAGAGGACTGTACAAAAATATACAATTTTCCAAAACTGAACTACTTTTTAGGATTATTATTGGTACTAAATATCTTGGTTCTAATAATTACTTAGCTGGACAAGAGTATATACACATATATTTATGCCCCAGATTATATATTCTGCATACTATTGTTGAGAAGCAAGAAAGTAATTATTATTGTTAGTCATTATGCTGATATATCAAGGATGAGGCTAAGCAACAATACTAAAATGAGAACTATAAAATTATTTTATAATTAAAGCCAGTGAAAATTTTTTGTTTAAATGATAGATAGGCTCAAATTTCATAGAATATTTAAGTGTGGATCCATTATTGCTGCTGATTTTGGTGTACTTATACAGCTTTAAGTAAATAGACATAGACAGTTAAACACATTAATAAACCAAGAGCTTGGTGAATAAACCTTTTTTCTTCTGTAGACAGGGACTAGAGTCCTATTTTTTCACAATATGTAAGTGCAGGTGCAGTTCACATCAACATACTCAGCTTATTTGGGCTGTGCAGTTGGCTGGTACAGTTGTTTCTCTCTCCTTGGGGATATATAACTATAAAGCACAATGTCAGCTTTTGTTTTAAACAAGAATCTCTAATCCTTTCCTTTGTGAAAAATAATCTTTAACCAGTAAAATGTTGTAAGCCCGGTTACTAGAGTTGAGCTTCTTGCTCTAATGTGTCATTCTCTGAAGTTCAAGGCTTAGTCATGAGACTCTTCAGAGCTCTTTCTGGGACACTGTCAAATATTCACAGCATCTATTGATGTTGTAAAGGAGCATGAGCTAAATTCACAGTTACAGGGAGTTCACAGTGTCTAGCAATAAACCCATTAACTTTTTTGTTTTTTGTTTTTTTTTTTTTTTACTGGCAGACTAATATTTGATTGATTTTAAGGTTTACAGCAATCTATTAATGACTTTATATTCTCTCTGTATCTTATATTAGTAATTTTACTGTCTTTATTTCTCCTACTCTAACGTGAGTGTAAAACCCTGTCTGTCCTGGAAAGGATACTGAAGAGTCATTGCACCGTCACAGTAGCTTAAGTGAAAACTTCACAGTTGGGACAGGCTAAGAAATCCTAAGCCATACCATTGTCTTTGATCTCATGCATCAGAATTTATTTCTAGTTCTATGGACAAACCAGACACAACTATTTGAGATCCATTGCAGGAAATTAAACATTACAGTTGCACAGATGGAATAAAATTCCTGACTTGATCAGGTTCCCGTGTAAAGGAATGTCTTAAAAAACTTGGGATATCTTAAAAAACCCATAATAACACTCATTCCAGAAGGCCAAGACAGCCTTTTGAATAACCTTGAACAATTGGTCAGGCACTGGAATGGCCTGCCCAGGGAGGTGGTTGAGTCACCATCCCTGGAGATATTTAAGAAACATGTAGATGTGGCACTTCAGGGCATGCTCTAGTGGCCGAGATTGTAGGGTGTGGGTTGTGTTTTTGTGTGTGGTTGGACTCGGTGATCTCAGAGATCCTTTACAACTGTGGCAATTCTGTGATTCTGTGATTGTATTAGCAAAGGTGATGGAAGTGAAAAATTTTCATTGAGGTTAGACTGCACGTGACAAATGTGATCTTTTTTTTATGAAACCAGAAAAATAGATTAACATAGACAGTGAAAGCTTTACCTTCAGCTCCTTATTTGAAAAGGCATAAAATTTAATGTCATATAACAGATTTGTTAAAAAGTATTTTGGATCAAAATTTTGCTATGGTGCTATTGCGGTGTGGACCTACAAAATTTGTGTCTGTGTTTCCACACGCATCCAAAATTCAACACAATTAATATAGTTGTCATGGTTTGTACACATAGCAATTACATTATTAGTTTGTGAGTTATCATATTCATACTTGTATTGAGTCTTTTCTGTCATTTTTGACTTCTACATATCTCCTTTCCCCCCTTCTGTCCTTCCTATATCACTGGCTCTTTAAATACTTTGTTGTTTTCACTGACTATCCTGTCTTTCCTATTTTTAGCTCATTGATTTAGGCCCTTCTAATGCTTTCTTTTCAACATATATTTCTCTCATTCAAGAATCAGAAAGAAATGTGAAGCTGAGAAATGGCGCCTGATATTTGGCTGCTCATACAGTGTCACCAGAGAGCTATCCTTTCTTAAACGGAATAAAGCTAAGTTATAGAAACCAGTTACGTAATGAATTAATGGTACATAGAAGGGTGTTGCAGATAATGTGGATCTTGAAGATTGTTTATCCTTATTGGTTGGCATCAGAAATATGTAGCAATTCTAGGTTTGTTTTAATGGCCTCAAAATTGCCATGCAATTACTGAAGTACAGAAATTAAGGTGATGCCAACAAAGCCCCTTGGTGCATTGCATATAGATTCAGCTGTGATAAACAAGAAAACATTAGCAAGACAACACTTTTGATGGCACAAGATAGATGATGATATTGACAACCATTTAAATAGTTGTAAAATGTGCCTATCAAATAGAATTGTTCCAGCCCTGGGACCATTTTACCTGCAAAAGTGGGCAAGTAAATCACATGAGACAGATTCCATTGACTTTGCAGGAAAAAGAAAGACAAGCCTTTTTTATTGCTATTGATGTTTGCTCTTATTGACTAAGTGTTTGCCACGGACTCAAGTACCACTAGACACATAAATACAAGGAAAACCTTGTGTGTGTCCTTTACCTGACTGGGGGAAACAATTTGCAATTTACATCCAAGGGATCTGCAGTGTTTCTCCAACCCGCAGAACAGTTTGAGAAGAGCGTGCGGAAAATTGGTTCAAATAATCCTCCTGTCCTACAAAGTCCTTGCTGAGTTCAAAGAGAATGTTTTCCTTTATAGTGCAGAAGAAAACATTTGACACTCGAGCACTGTGATTTCACTGCCTGAATTGTCTCTGAACTTTGCTAAATCAGAGCCTGGGTTAGTTTGCTAATGTTATATTTTGTGAAGATGCTAGGGCATGGGGTCACCTTAAAAAAGACTGATGCAGGAATTCCCTTCCCCATATCTTTTTGTGGGAAAAAAAAAAAAAGAAGCAGCCCTTTAAAGGTGTGCAATGGGAGAAGAAAATAAAAAAAATATAACAGCCTGGATGATTAGGAGGAGGAATCTTTCTGATACAAGTCAAAATCCACTAAAGTAAGATAACCCTCAGCTTACACATCCCTCTCTAGAAACCACAGAGGAGATCATGGTTCCAGAAGGGATAACAGATTTCAGCTGTTACATATAACCAAGGTCAGTGCTGGAGGTAGAAATATGTAATTTGTTACCAGGGATTCCCTATCCAGACCTCTCACAAGGGTATTTGTATTAATTGGAGACTGACTGATAGCAAATAGAGAATAAAGGCTTTCAGCCAGGGCCACAGTTGAAGATCTGAAAATAGGAAACATGTTCTTGAAATCAACAGCAAACTCAATTAATCAATATTTTACATAGACTTCATCTTATTTCAAACAGCTTTACAAGTATAAACTTTTCCTTTGCTACCTATAGTAAAGCAGTTACTGTATATTGTGTATGATATAGAATAATATGGGAACTCATAATTTATATAAGAAGGTAAACTTTGGAGATTTTTTTGGTGATTTATTCATTGTCAGACTTAAGCAATTGAAAGGAATTAAAATAGAAAAGAGACTCTAAGTATACTTTCATCTGCTGATGAAATATTGTGCGGTTTATGATGGAATAGAGTGAATTGTTACAAAGTGTAACGCAAGTTGAGATTTCTTAGCACTGTTAGGCAGCCAAGACATGTCTTTTGGGTAACTAAAAATAAGTATAACTACCTCAGCTACAGTAATGCACTAAATATGAGTAGATGACTTTCTTTGTTTATTTAAATTGTACTGTTGGCGTAATAGAGATAATACTAAGCAAGAATAAGTAATTGAGTCAGGTCAAATTTTGTTATGGTCGGTAAAAAACCATGGGTTAGTGTGAGAAAAAGAACACACAGATTTAGAGCTAGGTGAGTTAGCTGGGTTAAAGTGGTCTTCTTTTCTGCAAGGACACCTGGCAAACATACCATTGTGTTTAAAAAGAGAACGGGTCCATTTCAGAGGGAAAGTGATTTTGTTGCTGCAAGAATTACAACAACAAACCTTGAAATATGGATTTTTATCTATGTCTGCAAGGTGACACTCCATTGACTCCACTTGATACTTGTTTTACTGGGACTTTGTCCAATAGATTTTAATGCAGACTATGCAACAGACAAAAAATTGCTTTCTGCAAAGCTGGCAATATAACATTGTTGTTTTAAACAGATAGGATGAATTGAAACAGTTTCTCTCTCCCTCCCTCTCTCTCTTTCTCTTTGTCTGCATATGTTTAAATGACACTGGTCTGCAGTATTCAATCAGCCCATACTTGCAAGTTAAGTGGCTATTTTTAAGTTGTTTTATTTTCGTCAACCTGTTTGCTTGCCAATGGCTGGTAGAAAACCTTTCTAATCAAGCCATTCCAATCTGAAGAAAATCTATAAAAGGCATAACTAAGAGATGGCTCAAATCACCTTGTAACTAGTGTTTATCCCAGATAGATCAGTCTCTAAGGCATTTGTCATTATAACTAGAAAATGTTTATGGCCCTAAGAGCGAAGGTCAGAGACTATATATACTTCTGCATTGCACATAACCATCACTTACAATTGTGCTGGAGTGTGAAGTGGTAGTGAGATTTTTTTGGTTTTGTTTTAGCTGGCCTCTTCTCATTTAATAAAGTTTATGTAGCAATACAAAGACTACAATGAAACGTTCAAAGTTCTCTTTTAAGTGATGGGTCACAATGCTGTTTTGCGAAGGTGGAATGCTCAATCCTTTGTACTATTCTGCCTTAGTTCAGGGGAGAGTGAGGGGAAGTGAAATAATCGCAGGTTGTTAGACTTGAGTTTTCATGAGCCTCCAGGTATATCAATGTTTCACATTTAGCACACAGCTCCCAAAGAAATATCTGTTAAATGTTCACCTGATAAAGTCAAAGAGGAGACTTGAGTTTTCATGAGCCTCCAGGTATATCAATGTTTCACATTTAGCACACAGCTCCCAAAGAAATATCTGTTAAATGTTCACCTGATAAAGTCAAAGAGGAGTAGATACTGATTGAGCAAATGAGTTAGAGCAGCCTGGGGCTTGGGATTTCAGTGTTGCCATTCTGTGAGCTGTTTAACCTAATGATGTTTGTGTAGGTAATTCTGGACTTGACTCACTATTCGCTGAAGACAGTATGAGCCCTTCTGTCAACTTTAGTGGCATTTCAAATAAGCTCATAACTGAGACAGGAAAAAGCCAGTTGAGGAGAAATATGCTCCCCTGATGTCTTCATTGCTTACATATGTGTGTGTGTGTTTATGTATGTAGAAATATGAAAATAATATAAAAATATGTCTTTATTGCTTGTATGGAATAAGTTGACTGATGCCCAAAAGATTATACCTTATTCTTTCTTGCCTCTCCTTGCTTTTTTAGTGTATAGGTTTTTCACTAATCATAAAAAACAAGTCTTAACACACTCAAACCAAATACATCTATGATTTAACTAGAGTGTTTTCAGCACCATAGCAATGAGGATTTCTGGCTCTTTATGTGTATACATATTTGAGTAATCATAAAGGGTTTGCTTGGACCACTCCACTCTCACATAGATTAATTAGGAGTCTGAATATATATGTAGAGATGATACTCCCTGAAAGTTATTTTCTAAATCACATAACTACCTTTAGAAGATTTGTCACTGTATGACCTATTGCTTGGCAACTGGAAAACCTGACATAAATATTTGCATTTTAGACCTTAGCCAATACTTGGATTTTACAGTCTGGCTTGTTACACCAGCAGAGCCATGGGCTGAAATTAGCATAACCTTGAATGCTCCAGCTGGGCTTGTAACAGAGATTTACAAATACCATTTCAGCAAACAGCAGTTAGAATCCCACCAAAGCTTTTCAAAAGCACCAAAAAGCTTAACTACAAACCCCTTGCCCCAATAACTCAGAAGATACATGGTGAGATGTCTTAACAACTCCCTTGAGAAGTGTGTTGAAAGGGAAAATTTTGTATTCTGATCAGGGTGGATACAGACCAAACAAATATTCTACGGGAGAAAACAAACTAATTTGGAATTTTACAGCAGAAGAGCTACAGTACATGGCAGACCCCTGCTACTGAACTGCATGATGCTTTGCCACATAGATCTTCCCCTTAATTGTGATGATTTATTTTTATTCAAGAGCAGTTAAACCTCATTGTTATGCTGCCTGCCCAGCACTGCCCTTGCCTGGAGACTGCTATGACTTGAACTCAAATGTCTTAAACAAGAAATTGTAAATTGTGGCATGAAACCCTGGAAGAACTAATGGAAATGTGAAAGAAGCATTATAGTTTAGAAGTGGAAACTGTAAGAACGAGCACAGGTAACCTCTGGAACAGAAAAAATTTGTGGATGAATGAAATCTGTGGTGTCAATTTGTTACCCCTTGATAATACAATGATGAAATCCAGAAAATCACATCCATTTGAAAATATGTGTAAAGGTCCTTATTCCCTGAATACCTCATTCTCATTTTCAGTGAAAGAAAATAATTTGAGCCAAAAGAGCCCTCCTCTCTCTCTCCCTCTCCCCAAAGCTCCCTCAGGGAATAAATATAGCAAAGCCTTCTGATAAGGCCCACAAAGCCCCCACAGCTTTGTATGTGCCTTGACTTTGCAAAGGGGTCAGCTGGTTATGCTTCTATGGATTTCAGCTCAATTAATGCATGCAGATGTGTTGATGGTCTATCAAATTTCTTGTCATTTCTTGCAGTCATTTCTTGCAATGATTTCACAATTGAAAAGTTTACACAGAGGACTTCTTATAAAATTGTTGTTATAATCTAACCTTGAATTTCAGCTCATCTGGAGTGAGAAGGGATGACTAAATGTTTATTCATGAGAGATGGTGCCAATGCAGGCTGTGCAAAATTACAGAACTGCTTTTGGGTGTTGAGGGTAGCTGTTACGTTACAACTAATCAAACTGTACTGACTATCCAATGAAACTTGGGGGTAACGCTGTGGCATTATGTGAAAGCCAACCTGCACCCAAAGGAGAAGGGTCTTCCAGGCTGGCACAGTGCAGCTGAAGAAAGCAGTTTGATCCTTGACACTGTCCTCACACTTTGGTAAAATATTTTACCAGAAATATTGCACACTATAGAAATGAGTAGTTAGTTTAATATTAACACAAAAATCAGCCTTTGTAAAGTTGAAACAGGAAATAATCATTTGATGTAGACATAGGAGACCCTAAACCTGCTTGAATATGGCGTTAACGCTGGAGACAGTCACACAGAAAGAAAACCAATAGTAGTCAATAAAAAGAAGAATTGTTAACCAACACAAGAGGAACTGGAGGCAGTGGTAAGAGGAAAAACAAGACACACAAAACAGTAAGTGGCCGCAATGCTAAGTAAACACGTTCTTGAGAGATTGATAATGGTACTTGAAAATAAAGAGGGAAGAATTAAAGAGACCAATATTAATGTATCAAGGGAAAAACATAAATATCTATGGTCAAAATGAAGCTTAGAAAATTTATAAACATCAGATAAGAAGAGGACTGTTGAGACTAGTCAATGAAACTGAGAAGCAAAGGTGAAGACTGATGCTAAGATTTCACATGAGATTAGTACTATAGTTAGACACTTTTTAATTATGTGAGGTACAAGAAATCGTGAGACAACAAATATTTAATAAATGTCCAGCATTATTTATTCATAGAGGACAGAACCAATGGAAAAGGAGAAAATATTAATTAATTTTTCACTTCAGGATTCCCAGTAGAGTATGTAGAACAGATGCTGAAGGCAAACAAATCTATTACATTGCAATTGGACTTTATCATAGACAATTATAATCATAAAATTAATATAAAAACCTGTGTAGAAGTCACACAAACTCATGCTCCAGGCCATAAAGCAAACTGTAATTCTATTTTTTTCCAGCAAAGTAGGGATTGTTTTATCAGTATTTATTTTGTAATAGTTCCATGTACCAGCTTCTGAACAGGCGTTTGAGGTCTTTGTCCAAATATCTTATCATCTCAAGATTTGTGATGTATCTCTGAGCCAGTGTTTCTGAACCTTTTTGGAATGAATCTTGATTCCAGCATAATTTCTTCCCACCTCCTCTCACTGGATGATCTTCCCTGATCTCTTCTCCGATCTCATCTTTTATCCCTCCGTCCCAGGGTTCAGCTGCTTCCTTCTTGCTTTCATCCAGAAACAAAAGCACCAAGAAGTTAAATAAAACATGCCAACAATTTGCACCAGGCACTGCTATACATCATGCATCACCTGTAATCTACTTCAGAGCATCCTTTACCAACCTGTGCAGTGACATCAGCCAGATGCTTCAGTCAACAGGACAGTATCATTGACTAAATTAAATTGGAAGGTGAATAAAATTGTAAGAAATAAAACTCTAGGCCTGCATATTTATCATCATCTTGTCCAGAACTGAAGGTGAGAAAAAGACTGGAAAAATATTTTAGAGTTTTTCTAAAATTTTTTCAGAAGTTTTTGAAGTTTCTGAAAGTTAAAAAGGAAAATCTCTTTATTTAAATAGATACCCAACTGTAAAGTATTCATCTGAAAACAGCAGTAGTTGACGGAGTTGTTGGAAGTTTGAGATCAAGTCCCAAGTATCATATGTCAGATACATCATAAGTTTTCTCTCTAGGAATCAACTTTTCAGAACACAGGAATTGATCTGTAATGGAGTTCTTTGGATCCTGCTGCAGAGGATACAGACAACAAAGATATTAGATTTTTCACTACTCAGTGATTGCAGTTTGCTTCCTGATGAATAATAAGTACTTACATGAGAACCACTGCTGAAATGTGTTTTCGAAATGATTCCCTAGATAGGAATGATTTGAGAGCTGGTGAAAATCATGAGATAATAAATCAAAATTACTTCTGTTACACAGAAAATTTGAGAATCAACTGGAGCTCAGGCAAACAGACATCAGTCACATTTCCATAGCAGAAGATAGACCCCACCTATTTCAAAATTGTACCTTTTCCTCTTTGTTTGGGTTCATTCCACTCAGTAGCATTCTACAAATGCCAGCTGTGTCTAAACCTGTAGACATCATCAACTATTGACTATTTTCAGGCATGGGGGAAGAGGAAGAATTTTTTCACCAGAGAAGTTAGTTATTCCACAAATTCTGATTTCAAATGACCAAAGTAGCTTTTGTGTTGTTCTTAACTAAATAGTACCCATTTTATCTGGAAAAAAGAAATGAAGCCTTCACAATAATTAATTCATTATCAAAAGCACCAAAGCACTGTTGTATTTGGAGATTTTTCTGGAATAATGGGTATGAAAAATTGACAAATTTGCTGCCATAACTAAATTGTTCCATAACAAACTTTGCAAGAGAATAGAATACCTTTAAATCCCACATACTGTGTCATTTGAAAACTAAAACTTCACAGAGAAAGAAGTCCTTAAGACAGAGTTATGTATAAGTTTTAGAAACTTGTTGAGGTTCCTAATTTAACTGTAGCTTTTCTTCAGCAGTGAAATCAAGTTCAAAGAGGACCTTAGAAACCCAGCTCAATTTTGTTCTCAGCAAAACCTGGAGGAGGTCGAAGTAGCATTTTTCTTTAGTCAAATCTTTAAGAACAAATCACAGTGTAATGGAAAGATGTTTAACAGGCAAGAGAATTCACTAAAACTTTACACACATCTTAAATATAACAAAAAGAATAGCATTTTAATAGGAACTTGTTATATTTTGCCCCTCTGAAGGGACAATGACAGGCAGCAGACCAATTTTGAAGGCACCATAAAACAAAGATTTTCAAAGTATCCAGATATTTTAGACTCAGTTCTGTCAGAGGGTCCATCCAGCTAGCTCCAAGCCTCTTTTTACAGATGTGCGAGTCCTGGAATTTGATCAAATTTCTACAGAAAAAACAGGGAAAAAAAGGTATGCTGCTTGTCTTTGTCTCTTTTATTATATTATGCTTTGGGGTTTTGTTATTTTTTTCTCTTTTCCCTCAGAATACCTTCTCCTCATTAGTTGCAAGAGAAAACATTAGCGAGTAGATCTAGCAAATATAAATATATTTTAAAGTTGCCAAACAGTCTCCTTGTTACCACTGAGTTTACTTTTCAGCACCACCTTTTTGATATATACTTATTACTATACTATTGAATTTACTGACTAAACTGAAATTGTTTGTAAAGCACTATTTAGTTTATATGTAAAGTGTGCTCACTTCTTAATGATTCCCTTATTTCTTTTCCAATTTTCTGTTGCTCAATGAAATAGTGTTTTGGCTATTTGTTCTTCAAATTTCCTTTCAGCCTCTATAATTGCTCTATTACTTATCAAGCAGTATAGTGTTTCTCCTGTCTTCATACTTGGTAGGATATTTGAACATGTACTTGTTTTGAGAAAACGAGGAGGCCTGTTGTGTTTTGAATGTATGAATTTTCTGACTGTTTTGAAAGAAAAAAGGGACATAAAAGAAGAAAATTCATATTGTGGAAAATAGCTTGTTGTGTGGGCATACTTGTTTGAATGGATTCCTACATAGTTCTCATCAGGAATGGTCAGACCTGAATAGCGCTATTAGAATGATGGTAGTAGAGGCAGTTGACTGCCAATGACCAGATATCAACTGTCTTCCAGCTGACAGCTGAAAGAAGAACTATCAGGTAGAAAGACATGTACAGCCAACTTCAAATGGGGGTCTGATGTGCCAGACAATATTTTGAAAACTGTCCACTGAATGGAGATGAAAAATCTGGAATATGGAGAGACAAATAATGCTGCTAATATTCAATGCTTGTTTTCCCATGGCAAATTATAGCTCTTCAAATTTTCTAGCTGAAAAACAATTGCTAGTGAGGTCTGGAAAGGTGTCCATCCATTTTGCAAATGCCATTCATTGATTACTTGTCTGGAAGGTATATCTTTTTTGTTGTTGTTTTGTTTTGTTTAGTTTTGTTCTACTCAGTGATAGATAACTTGCTGCAACGGACATAATTTTGATTTTTAAAATAGTTCTCTTGTATAGCTCTCACCATATACAGTAACATTGCAACCATTCCTTTTCTGCTGAAGATGACCAGAATTTCTTCAGTATCACAGAAGCCCAGGATTTCCTGCGGCAGCTGACATGATACCTTTCAGAGCTCGTTCTGGGTCAATTTAAGTGAAGCGTGTCCTAAAACCAGTTGTTATTGACTAAGCATCAGAGCAGCCAGATGCCCTCCATCAGGTGCTCCTGAGACATGATGAAGAATGCAAATGTCATGTCTGCAGGTGCACACGCTTCATAAGGCCCCCTCTCACTGACACCATAGAGATAGGGCCACAGTGTATGATAGCATGTCAGAGCTTTTCTGGTCTAAACAGGCATGAGTCTTGTCACCTGATCAGGCAAAGATCCATCTGTCGTGCAAGCAAGCCAAAGGTGCTCAGAGTTTAGAAATGAAAAGATAGCAGAAATCCTTACACAAACAGTATATGCTGTACATTTGTGAGCCTTCCAAAAGGTCACCCCACCCCCTTCAATGGTAGCCTTTGCTTATGATTTTCTGATACCCAGGTGTGCTTCCCCCTAATTTTCAAACCCTTTCTAAGAGGTGTAGCCATCATCAGTTGTGTAAGTGTGCATCTGAGGGGAGAGGGCAGACAAAGAGGGTAAGTGCCCAAGGAAAAGGCTATTGGCTTGGAGAAGTCTAATATCCTCAGGACAATTGCTTGGGGAACTGGATAAATTAAAAACATTTCCCAGCCAGCATTCAGCTGAGAGGTTGTCCATGCTTGCCCTGCTCCAGCCGCTCATCACACTCTACTTTTGCAAGCAGCTGGCACCCCCAGAACATATTTCTCTGTGGAGGTCTGTTGAAAGGACTCCTCCTTTCCTGTGTGGCGGCATGTTGTTTATTTATGGTGCCCCTGCTGCAGCAGGCACGGGGCCCCTGCAATAGCGCACTCGTCTCTGTAAGATAATAAAATAGCCAGAAGGCTTTCTGCGTGTTCATGTCACAAAAAGCTCTTCAGAGAGAAACAGTTCTAGTGTCTGAAGAATGAAGTGCTATTTCAGAATCTGGAGGCTTCAGGTTTAACTCTATAATTGAATGATTTTTTCCATATTTTTTATGTAATAAAAAGAGCAGCACAATACGCCTTCTTGCTTGCTTAGAGACCATTTGAAATTTTTAATACTTAAACCAGAAAGATTCCATGGAGCTCATTGCCACACTGACATGAACACAGAAATATTTTTTCACTTAGCTGGGGACTGAAAAGGATGATGAAAAATACTTTCAAAAGGAGTGTGAGGAGGATGAACAAGGGGGTTGATAGACAAAATCTAACTTAAGGGTGGGCTACAGCTTCAGACACCAGATTACCATATCTCCTACTTGATTACTTCAGTTTAAAGGTCTTCATGATTCTATCCCTAAATCCGGGAAATTAATTTTAGATACTGTTCTTTTTTAAAAACAAATTATTTCTGTCCAAACCTCATTAGACGTTCTTTGTTCCAGCCTGCTGAGATTCCTGCTTTACAAAAAAGATTTGTGTTACAATATTGCAAGATATTTTTATTAAGATATTTTGGAGTGACTGTGGAACAGCTGATATCTTGAAGTCAGCTGGAACATAGGATTTACCCCAAAAAATTGCATAGCAAGAAAATAAAGTGTTGAAGAGACAGTAGAGAATTTCCTATAGAAGAGAAATATGCATTTTTAGAATTATATTTTATTTTGAATGAGGTGAAAACACAATTAAAAAAACCCTTTTGTGGAACAAAGCTTCTTCCTGAAGCTGTATTTAGAAACACTGAAACATTACTGAAATATAACACAAAAGGTGAAACAATGCTCAGTTTCAATCAAGACATTGCAAATCATTTTTAGGCAAAGTTGTATTTATAGTGGCATCCTCATAAAAGACCATGATGTAAAGAGACATTATTTTTCAACATTAACATTTCCTATAAATTTTAGCTGTTAGTGTTAATTATTGATTGTTGATTATTGGTATTTTCTAATTGGCAATAAACTAATTTCTGAGTTGAAGGCTCATCTCACTAGTTACTGAATAGTGGATTCTGTGTAAATGCTGGCCACTAGAACTCATCCATTCTGCTCAAACTCCCGTGTTTCCAGTTTTTATATCAATCCACATGACAGGTCAGAGAGGCTCTGTTGCATTTTACTAAATAGGGTGATTGGTGCTGCTTATCAGTGTCCTGGTTTTAAGGCTGAACAAGGCTGTTTTAAGGCTGTACACTGAAAAATATAGCTTTGTTTCATTTACAGATAATGCTAAAAAATAAGTTTATATGAAAGCATACGTTTTGCAATAATGGAGCTAAAGTACAGAAACAGATTAAAAAGCCAGTATAACTTGTCAAAATTATGCTCCAGAATAAGGATTTACCTTACACGACACTAACTTCTTAGCTTACATGGTACATTATCAAGCCTCCACACCTGTTGCATCATTGGGAGCAAACCTTAAAAAGAATAAGTCTTTTCACCTCCAGCTGTCCAGTGTCATACAGTGCAGATGCTTAGAAGAGTTCTTTCCTCTCAAGATGGGTACCTTTTCTTTCTTTTCTCTTTCTGTTTCTGTGATCCATATTTGTTATGATTTGATGCTAGGGCATCACATGGTTTGGTGAGGTATTATATTACTCCTCTTTCCTCTTCTTTGAATAATAATATTCCTATTTGATACCTATTAATATTCCTATTTGATAATTGCTGGCTGCAGACTGCTTTCTACTGATTACTGCCTCTGCCTAAAGTGTGACATGTATCTATGATGTGTGTATTTATGATTTGTATATGAGGAACAATATTAATGTACTATCTCATTACAAAATGTATGCTTTTTCTCTTGATAACTAATAGATTATTTTTATTTTTAGTCATTATCTGAGACATTTTAATTTTAATTATTTTCAAAAGGATTTTTTTCTAGAGATTTATGAGTTTAGTCCATATATAATTATAATTTTGAAAAGGAAGTGCTCTTTGTGAAGTCAATGACTGTGTGTTTGATCACTTTCTTTATATTATGTATTAAACCGTGTGCTAAATTTTTGAATTAGCTTCCTGATGAAACTATCACAATAGCCAGAAGGGCATAGATCACTTCTGTTTTTCCAAAATAAGCTACTAGAGTTAATAAGTCTCCAAATTAAAAAAACCCAGCAAATAAGATGGAATAAAAAAAAGAATGAGAGAAAAATTATATTTCTATGTTAAAATAATATTGTTACTATTCCAAATGATGGACTGAAGGGAGAAAGGCAGTTCTTGAAGTTTTTGAATGTAGTGCTAAGAAAAAAATGTATTGCTAATGCAGGTGAATGAAGTCCAGTGCTATAAGGGTAATGGTTGTTCAAGTCTCTGCAGCTTCCTCTCAGTTGTATTTATGTCACCTCAGGCTGTGAAGTTTTAGCTTTGAGTAGTTTATTCACTGAGACACCTATTCAGCTTATGGAGTACCTGGGGCAACCATGAGACAGAATTGGTCAAATTATTTCCAGTGAATAATACTGGATATGACTTTTCTCTGCTTTTTGAATCAGTCCTGCTTTCATTTATGGAAAAGGTCTTTAAATGGTAACTCAATGTGCATTTAAGGCCCTCTGGTTCTCCTCTTTTTCTGTTATATAGTGCATAGGCCTTATATATAAACAATGCAAAAGGTTATTATATTATCTTATTCCTACAAAATCCCGTTTTACTTCATCACCAACATGTCTACTTCACCACTTCCATTAGATAAAATTTTTCCACAGGGCAGTATAGTACCATGGTATGCATTCACAAAAATGTGGAAAAATAATTTCCCAAGCAAGCTTTTTAGTGTACAGTTGGTCACCTAAAGCATATGAAAATGCATAGTTTGCCTGGCAATTGCAAAGATAGGCTTGAAAGGAAAAGACATTGAAGCTGAAGCACAATGGTTTTCTAATATTGATTTAGAAGATATGTTGTACATCATAAATTGTATCCCATTCACTTCACCTCTCAGAAACATTATGAAATCCTGATCATGTTATTTACTAATTATCGTATTTGCAGGCACTGAGACCCTGAAAGGAGGAGCTGGTCAACTAGCAAGGCAAAGAGGGTTTAAGGAGACAACTGCAAAATAGTGAATATAATAGACTTTTAAGGAAAGTTGTCTGGATTTTAGGGTAACCAGAGGCAATATAAAATGCAAGCATTACCAAAACTGTAGAAATATGTAGAAAATCCAGTTTCTCTGAGTAAAAAAACCTGTTTGCCAACTCTTTGAATAAAGAAAATCTTTACTTTGAGTCATACTCAGATATTTAAATCTAGACTTTTAAAATTAAGTTTAAAGAACTGCTAGAATTGACCCACATTTTATTTATTTTAAAGCTATGCAAATTGCTCTGATTATTTTAATTTCAGATTTAGTGCAACAAGTTGTAAAGTAAAGAAAATATAGGCATAGGGGTTTTATAAAGAAAATATAGGCATAGTGGTTTTATAAAGAATTTACATCCTTTGTTTGTAAAATGACACCAATTGAACAAAATTTAATCCAGCAAGCTAAATCTGTTTATAGCACAGACTACCCTCATATTTTCACTGCTGCAGAAATCTATAGTTTGTGACTGCAAAAGCAAAAGAGGAGCTGTTAATTCATTAACAGGCCTAGGCAACATGCTTATATTTTGGTCAGTCCACATGAATGCTCCCTGGCTGATGAATCAAAAAGAGTATTCTCGGTGATGCATCAGATCATACCTGGCAGAGCGAGGGCTATTTTGGTTTTGGGATAAACGTCTTAATCACATCTCTAACAGAATCTGTGTCTGAAAGAAGTAGGAGCTGAAAAAGTCAAAATGAATGCTTCTCCACTCTTTAAACCTCATTTTACCAGGTACAGCTTTTCTTCCTGATAGAGCAGTAAGAACATTTTCTCCTGTTTCAATGCGCATTAAACATGTATTGCCACCTGAGGAAGCTCCTTCGTAGTTGCCATCTTTCCCTGCACCTTTCCCAAATCTGCAAGTGAAAATTGCATACGTAATATATTCTTTTTCTGCTGTTTGTTTTTGGCATTTTTTCTACTGTAAACACCTATACTGAAGAGTGGGTTTTTCCTGAAGTGCCAGCTCTGGGAAATTATGCATCATGATTCAGCTGATAATTCCCAGGTTGGCAGTCAGCATTGAAAGCAATGCATCCTCAGTATAATGATAATTGGTCTAGTTTTGGGGTCAGCAGATGTAATTTTTTTTTTCTCCAAATCTATGAGCAGGCAATGGGCTTCCTTATTTTCGGTTTCTTATCATGTTTCTAAGACTCAGAGCTAAAAAGAGATCTTAAAATCAGTTATGATTTTAAAATAGGATTGTCACCCAAATAAAATGTGAAGAATCTATGTATATAACATATGATTCAATATGGACCTTTATTTTAAGAAGCTATGTGGTACTTAGAGTACTTCAGGTGATATGCATATCCTGAAGAAAAAGTCAAGTCCCTGGTCAAAAACCACTCTGGCTAGAAGTTTTATTTCTTCACAGTAGGGAGTCATCACAATCTCACTTTTTTCTAAATACCAATGTGGTGAAATTTTGGCTTCTTAAATCCTCCTAAGGGGCATATAAACCTAGCTGCTGTGATAGCTATGACTATGAGAGCGTGTAGCCATGTCCAGGCACTTTTTTTTCAAGCGTTGTTTTGACACTGCTATTTGGTCTACTCTACATTCATGTAAAACTACAAATCAGTATTTGGCCTATTGATTTGAACCCAGTAAGGTGAAAAAATTACATAGGATCACATAATTGACTACAGCAATATTGTCTGCTTTCTGAAACATAGTTCTGCATTCCATTGAGATGTGAACAGTTCCAGACACACAAAAAAATCTTAGATATTGCATATATAAGTACAAAATCAGAAGTTTGTGGGATTTGATTTTCATCTTTGAATAAAGCCATGAAATGTTGGTAAGTCTATTAATATTTGCTTGATTATATATACTATGACATAGGATATATATTTTGATTGATTATATTGATTACATATACATACAATACATTTTGATTGATGATATTGACTACATACTATGAAACCTCTGTACTCGGCAGTGGTGAGGCCTCACCTTGAGTAGTGTGTTCAGTTCTGGGCACCTCACTACAAGAAACACATTGAAGTGCTGGAGTGTGTCTAGAGGAGAGCTACCAAGCTCATGAGAGGTCTAGAGAACAAGTCCTGTGAGGAGAGACTGAGGGGACTGAGCATGTTTAGTTTGGAGAAGAGGAGGTTGAGGGGAGACCTTATTGCCCTCTACAACTGCTTGAAAGGAGGTTGTAGAGAGGTGGGTGTTGGCTTCTTCTCCCAAGTGAATAATGACAGAACCAGAGGAAATAGTCTGAAGTTGCAGCAGGGGAGGTAGTACTGTATTTATTTATTTTAAATAAGGGAATTTCTCTGGTTTCAGAGAGGAGGGTATTTGTAAAGATATAGTTTTGTACTTGCTTTTTTAATTTTATGTGCTATCCTGCAGAGAAAAATTTGGTCAAAAATAGTTTAGAATATCAGATTTATTTTTATTAAGATCATATTTAACTCTAAGAATAATGAATAGCTATCTAATGAATGGTCTGGATTATCTCATTAAAAATGCCATTTATTCTGTGACAATCCAAGAATGACTGTCAGAGCAGTTTGATATTCAAGCTTTTTGTTAAAAAGAATAAAGAAATGCATATGCGTCTATGGCATTAGATATAAAACTTGAGGATGGAGAGAAGTAGTAGAAGCAGTAACTTAAAAGCAATTTAAGAATTGTCAAGATGCATAAATTCACAGCCTTGAGCAGTATTTTAGCAGTAAAAATCCAGTTCTTCAACAATTAAAACCTTCCTTGGCAAATAATTTCACCAAATAACTGTGGCAGACTAAAACCTTAGTAATTTGTTCATAGTTTGGTTGTCAGTCTTACAGAAAAGAATGTTCAAACATATCTAGCCTGAGAAGTAAATGGTGTAGCAATAAGGAAGCAGCCTCAGAGCAATGTGCATGTCTGTTTGCATACATTTAATTCCTTGCAGTTATGTATCATTCACATAAGAAAATATCTAGAATGACAGATTTGATATGTAAAAGCTTGTAAATGGATCGGTGTGCAGAAGTTTTCAAAAAGCCTGCAATATGCATTAATTTTAAATTAGTTGTTCTACAAGCCTTTTCCTCAAGCACAGTCCTTTGAAATTCTCAGTAAACAAGGATGCACCTTGCACAGGACATGGCTAGAGGTCTATCTTCCCAAAGCCCCTACTGACGTTTTATAAATTAGCATCTGGTCATTTCAGATTAGTCTCTAAGCAATGCCAGCTGTCTCCCTCTCTAACACTTCCAAGATGCTTTGAACGTTTTTCTGAACTGTATTGGTAACATTACTAAGAAAGAGTTGAAGAATATAATGGCTGAAAAAGGTTACAGAGGCACATACAATTGACTATGGCAATAAAAATATTGCCTACTCTTTTCTAACAAAGTAGATATTGCTTTCCTTTAGATTAAATAAAAATCTTTTAGACTGAAAAAGAAACAAAGTAAAGCTAAAATACTTTTGCTGCTAACTTTCCAAGTTGAAAGCAGAAAATCTATATTGTGAAGTGCCTCTTCTGTGTCTGTGTACAGTATTTGCCACATCATGCAGCTTAAAATAAATACCTTCTTATCTTTGGGCTTGAAATAGTTTGGAGTTACTTCTTCTACTTATGAAGGGAAAATTGGTGTTGTAGAAAAATGTAAGGTAATGCAGATACAGGAGAAAATGTTTATTTCCTTCATATTAATATTCATATTCTTCATGAACATTCTCCAAAGCATTCATCTGAATTATTTGCTCAAAATGAACACTAGCATGGGAAATACAGCCACAAAGAAAACCACTGGATGGAGCTGTCTGTTGTGACTTTTATTTCACTATGGGATATCAGAGACCTGTAAGGTATAAACTAACCTTGGGGAAAAAAAGTGTATTAGGCACAAATTATCAGGGAAATATTTAGAAACTTAATCAGAATCCAGGACTGTGTTAAATAAATGAAGGAAGAGAGCTTGGCTGAAGGGGACAGAACAGATTTTCTGAGTATTCTGTAAATAAAGCTGAAAAAGAATTTAAATAAGAGCAGTGGGAAAAAATCACTGCAAAAATTTGCCTCAATCACTGCAGTAATATACTGTTCAGGTCTCTAACTGGATGTTTGGTACTTAAGTGGTTAAGTGTTTACATATATTTCTTTCATTTTGCCTTCTTTGAAAAATTTAATACTTGCAGCATAGTGAAACAGACAGTTTTTATTGACAACCTGTTGAAAGATAGGAAAAATAATGAATGATACATTTTAAAAACAGCACTAAAGCCTCACTTTACCAGTCTTGCCCATGTTTTCTTGAGATGCAAGTTTACTATCTGTAGCATAAGCCGGTTGAAATAAAAAGGCAGAATCTGTGCAACGCAGGAATAAACTCTTAATCATATACTCATTAGTACTCAGGGAAATTTGGTTTATGTGAGGGCAAAAGAGAAAGAAATAAGCCTTTGAAGCGATCCATAAAATATTTATTGAAATCCTTTCTGTGAACTCAAGGCTAGTGACAGAGATTAAATGTTCAGTATCTACATTGAGATATGCCGAGGTTTTAATGTACTGAATATTGATTGTATGATGAATCCTAGCAGTTTGTTTCCTGCAGTTGTTCACAAGAGGAGGGAGAAACTAAAACACCACAGAAGATTCATGTACAAAAAATAGGATGTTAATGGCTTTTTTGAAAGAAGAACCTTCTCTTCAGTTTGTGCATGTCACTAATAATGTCTAAAAGCCTGACAGACTTGCTGAACTTTTTTACTCATGAGAGCCGAGAAGCCTGAATACTCAATTTATGGTTACTTTTAGGATGGGATCTTCCAAATAAAATATTGGGCTCTAAAGATGTCTCTTAAGGCTTTTTCTTTTGTTTTAAGTTATCTTTCAGCACTTGGGAAATAAAAATTGTGGTTCAGTAAGAATGTACATTTCAACAAAATTAATCATTGGCATGGCTTTGCAAATAATAAAAATATAGGAATGTAAGAAAATCATAGGTCATCTTTTCAGGTAGATATTCCTGGTACAGTCTCAGATTTAAAGCTTTACTTTACAACATAATTCCCTTGCACCTATGAAGTTTTCAAACACAAAAATCTCTCAAGATCCACAATGTTCTTGACATTTTCTCAAGGTTAACAACAGAAATGAGTTGAGGAAAGATTGCCAGACTCTTCAGTTTCAAAAAATATTTATATCTGGTAAATCCATTGGCAAAGAAATCTACCATGCAAGCTGCTGCTCTCAAAAGCTGCAAGTTGAACTTGGCCTGAGTGAATGCTTCAAACCACCTGCACTTCCTTACACATGGAATCGTGTCACATTTTCCAGGAATTGTTGGGACTCTGCAAAGTAGATTTGTGATTGGAAAGATGTCAGGCCCCACAGCAGTAGTCCTGTCACAACTGGGAAATAAAGCAGGCAACCTTGACGGAAGGATAGGGGAGCTCCCTTGTGGTGGTCACCCACTGTTCCCCACGACACGGTGGAGATACTTCTATAGGACTTCAGAAAGTGGTGCTATCCTCTTCTGAGCAGTTCAAAAGATGCTAAATGTTACTCTCTTAAACAGCTAGAGGGAGCAATCCTATAAACAAAACCAACACTTAGAAAAATATGTTGACTAATTTAATCAAGTAGATTTACACATCTGAGAGATTACATAAATTATAAGCAGGTTTATTTTCTATTGTTAATAATTGAAAAAATTGAATCCTTGATATTTACCTTCTTAAAATATTTTTAAATTTAAAATAGTGAAATTCTTCGAAATGTTGATATGTGTCAATAATGACACTTATCAGTATAGCATAGCACGCATGTCCTATACTGACATGACCAATGTTGTGGGAAGTAGGAAAGTGACACTTTCACTTGCACATCTCTTTCAAAACATCATTTTGAAAAGTCAACCTACTATTGAAAATCTGTTTTCAACATGAAAATGAACCTTAATTATTTTTTTTCTTTTTTCTGGTGGAAAAAGTTTTACAGTAAAGTATTTTTATTGCTTCTAACAAGGAAGGACATACTAGTCCAACTGTTCATTCCCTTTGACCAGAGTTAAACTGGAACAGTAATTCCAGTAAGTCCTGCTGATTTTTCTACAGAAAATACCATAACCTATTTTAACTAAGGTTTTGGTAATATTTAATAATAACAAAGAAATAGTGAAAAGTTTCTCACAAATGTCACAGGAAAAAGATATACATGTAGATTTTCTGATGGAATATTTCTTTATGTTGATTTATCACAGTCTATACAGTCTTTAAGATTGTGTTCACAAGTCCTCTTCATGGGTGTAGGGGCTTTCAAAGCTGAAGAAGTTTCAACCCGCTTCCCTTAATATTGTTCTCACTGGAGATATCCATACAGTCTGGTTTACCAGCTGAGCTGTTCTCTAATCCATTTCAGCCACAATTAGCAGGTGATCAGCTAAAACAATATGTGTTTGTCCAACTGGCTAATTTTGACTATGTGGCTAATGAGCTATTACATAAACAGTTGAGCTTTCAGACTTTCAAAACAAATTGAAGCAAAAGAGCTAGAGCTTCAGTCTCTCTCCCTGAGAGATGCATTCATTTATGCCAGGAGCAGAATGCAATTCTCAGTAAAATAATAAAGTGGTATAAAGTTACAGGACTTACTAACTCCGTCAGTCCTACCTGCACTGAGATGGCCCATTGCTTACCCATCCAGAGATCTAAATACCTGCTCTTACTGTCACTCATTTTTTGAAAAGTCTTCCTGACAGTCAGGAAAAGGTCATGTTTATAGATCTTTCCTTTATTCCACAGGCTACAGTTTACTTTTCTTGATAAGGAGGAAAATGGGAGAAACAAACAGTAACTAGCTCATGTTGGCTTTTGAAGACTTGAAATATTGATGGTTTCTTTACTTGAGTTGTTCAGCCTGCAAAAAGAGAAGACTGGGGTGTTTTATTTGCTTTCCTGTGTTCAAATGTCCTGTGATGCTCATTATTTAAAAAAGGGAAAAAAATGAAAAAAAAAAGGGGAAGATGAGATTAAAAAAAAAAACAAAAATCCAGCAGCCAGAAATCATAGTTTTTAATCAGGTTTCTGTAGACAAGCATAAAGCCTGCAAGAGCAGAAAAAGGGAAATTTCCTTCTGTCTCATTTCATAATGTCACCTAGAAATCTAATGATCCTAGATTTTTTTTTCATTCTTTTTCTTTTCTCCTGACTTTTATGTTCTAGTGCATTGTTTAAAACATAAAATATCATATTTTTTATTATTTCTTTACATGTCAAGTTATTTACTTTATATAAGTAGTTGGTAGAAAGTCAGACACTATTAAGGCCAAAAATATTTCAAGTAATATAAATGATATATATTCTTTCTTCATAGACTGAGGATTTTTCAAAAATCTCTATGATCACACATACATTTAAAAACTTACAGTACAATGTTAAGAGTCACCTCACACTGGACAAACAATTTTTTTTTTTTTTTGTCTCTGTATGATAAAGTTTAGCAAATTTGTAGCCATTTCCTGAGCTATCAGACTCAATCTATATTAACAAGAGAACACATTCATAAATGATCTGGAAAAAAAAAAAAAACCCACAGCTATATGTCACAATTTATTGATGAGATTAAGCTATTCAGTATACTATTCACATTAATATTCAGAAAAGCTGATTATGAAGGATTACTGAAGTATTCTAAGGCTAAATGACTGTGTGGTAGTATGGAATATAAGAAATAGACATATATAAGGTAAAATAACATAGATAGGGGACATGTTCCCATACCTCCAATTCTACCACTATGTATGCAATGGTGATGTTGCTAGTTTTCCTCTGCCAAGTGGTGTTATTACATATAGTTTCACATAAGCACTGGCTTAAGAATGGTTATAAAAGTATATTAAGTTCGAGTGATTCAGAAAACCTAACTGTAAATACTCAGCAGGACTTCATCTTGAAAATGGTATGCTATTTGATTCCTTTTTCTTAAAAGGCATATACTAGGTCTTAAAAAGGCACAAAAAAGGAGCACAAAGGTTGACCCTGTTGTGAAATGACATGACTATTTCTTCCAACTGATCCTTTTGAAAGGACAACTGAAATTTAAATTTCTGGGAGAAGTTTTACTTATTTTCCAATAGCACTTACTGAGTTAACTCTTAGAGAAAGATTTTGATTTTGAAGTTTTTATTTCTTTCTCATTTAAAGAAAGTAGGAGATGAGATGATTCATTTTTCTGAGTATTTGCAAAAGTCCTTGGTATAAGCTAACTTGACATTCTTTATATTTTTGAAGTAAAAATGAGCAGAATAGAGTTAAATAAGATTTACTCAAATACTAGAGATTTCAAGAAGAAAGGTAGGAATGCAAAATAAATTTAAAAAATATTCTAGCAACTTTTTACTTGGGTAACCTATACCATCTATGTCTATTTCAGAAAGGACAGAGTCAAACACTAAGGATTCTGGAAATATAAACTGAAACCCTCTCTTCTCCTGAAGAAAAAAAAAAATCAAAATCAGTCAGCCATTACTTTTACACTTACTGAGATATTTCCTTAGAAAATACAGGCCTGTTTTGAGGACTCTCCCCTTTTGTGTCTGGACAGCTGTGGATATTGCTGGTGGTCTCCAGTCTTTCTACTTGTTTTCATAATGATATATATACTTAAATAATTACATGCTCATAAATAAGCATGTAAAATCCCTATATAAATTTCAGAGATTTATTAATGTGCAAAAATTGTTATTATAGAGAAATTAAAACTATATATATATTTTGCATACATTTATTTTTTTAATCAGAATATCACCTTGCCCCATTTTATGTTTGTTGTTTTCCTCTTGACAAGTCTGTACTTTAAAAATTTATAGTAATTTAAGTCTTAATTCCTAGATACAGCATGGAGTTAGAAATGTCATTTTGCCTGCAATTCAATGTGTTCTATAGAATCACAGAATGGTCCAGGCTGGAAGGGACCTCCAAAGTTTATCTAGTCCTACCTCCCCGCAGTTAGCAGGGACACCCCCAACTAGACCAGGTTGCCCAGGGCCTCCCCTTGAATATCTCCAGGGAAGGGGCCTCAACCACCTCCCTGGACAACCTGTTCCAGTGTTCCACCACCCTCAGAGTAAAGAACTTATACCTAAAAGATTTTAGCTTTTTTTTTACTTCTGAGTAGTACTGTTATTGTGTTGCTTCTCAAGACTTACTTAGTAAGAAATCTTGCCACCAGCATCTTAAAAGACTTTCATGGTCCTGCAATAAAGGTTAGTTTCCACCTTCAAAGGCTAGGCACACAGATTTTCAATGCTCTTATGGCATGTTTTTTTATTTTTCTGCAATACCCCTGTCCTAAATCACTGTTTGTTTGTTTTCCCTAAATAAGCAGCATAAATAGTAATTTTTTTTAAGGTGTCTCATAAGAATCTTCAGAGTTCATGGGCCAGACTGATTAGTGTCCACAAGATATAGGACTGGAATGATCTCCTGTACCAAACAATTTTTTTCCATTTGCAGAGCTGAAATAAATAGTTATGACTGAGGTCCAGTTACGAATCATGAATTGTCACAATCAAACATATGAGCTGTCACCAGGATCTCCCGAGGGTAAGAGAAGGAATTCCTGAAAAATTTCCCGTACAGTGATTAAAATACAATGTTTGCAGACAATTAATTGCTCAGTAGAAAAGTAGGTTTTCTGGTAACAGAGCTCGACAGACTCTTGCCAGTGATTTTGAACCTGCAGCATACAGTCAGGCATGCTCACCTTGCATTTACTTGCAGCAATGAATGAAAGATAAAAAAATGACAGCTTTCTAATGATGGATGATGTGTAGGTCAATTTATCTGAAAAAAAAAAATAAAAAAAAAAAATTCCAGACTTCTTCCGCTTTGCTTGCTCCCCAGATTATTTGTGCCTCTCTTTAAAATGTACTGAAATGTTGCTGTTTGCAGTGTCACTCCATATATTGCAGAAGTAATTCTGATATTTTTCACTGAAGTTGTGTCTTCATGCTTAAAGTATAAATTGCATTATATCATACTGGAATTTACGTAGGGGTGACTGAGAGCAATGTACTTTGAACTTAGTATTTAAGCAGTCCATACCAAAACTGTAGATAACTTTGTTCCCTAATTTTACAAACCAGTAGTTAACCACCAAAGCCATTATGTTTTCATGATTTCTTCATGTTTTTCCAAAATCCCTTTTAATATTTCCGCTTATTGGTTATTTCCATTTTATTTCCCTCTATGAAGAGAACAGTGAATATGATCTAAGAATCTTATTGCAATCACAATTGTCTTGAAGTCATAGCTATAGCAGGTGCTATTGGTGGCCTAGGTAAGCCTCGGAAGTTTATTCTTTCTGTCATTGACTCTGGCTTTGAAAAAGATAGCTTTACATGCTGAATTGAAAATAAATAAACAACCATGAACACTGTCTATATTTCAACCATAATGGATAGTTGTCATGCTCAGGTACTGGAAAATGAAAAATTTTTCTAACATGAATACACCTAACCAGATAAGATTAATAACCTAAATTTTTATGCTCAGATGTCAAGGTTAACACTGTAGCATCGTTGTCTCCTGCCCCGGGTTCTCTTGACAGCTACTGAAGAATTATGCCATCACTGAAAGATGCAAGGAAAGGCAGCAGCACATTAAGAATCTGTTCTTCAGAAAAGCGTAGGGAGGCTATACCAGACAGCAATCAAGAGCCCAAGACAATATGATACTGTTGGAGAAAAGGGAACTCCTCCCCAGAAAGCCTAGTTCTCTGCTCTAGGAAGCATTGGTAATGCTTGAGCTGGAGTGCTTTGTCCCGTTCAGACAGTGAGAATGGTCAGAGCTCTGAGAAATGTGATGCAGCAAGAGAGGGATTAGTTTAGTTTGGAGCAGAAAAGAAGACGTAAATACAGTTTCCTGAAGCCAAGAATCTCCAGAAACGCATCATTATTATGCTATTTTGGCCCGAGTTTCATTTTTTTCTCAGTGTTTTAGTAAGTTCTAATGGATATAAAGCACACATACTTATGCAGTAGCGTACTGTAAGCCCAAAGATTTTTTTGTATGTTCACATATCTGTGAATGTATTCCTGCTGCTTGAAAAAAAACTTTCCTTTGTGTCAACTTGTCGAAAAGTGAAGCCACTGTATTTTATTTATTCACAGACCTTAGTCCCCTACATTTCTGACTGGAAACAACTCCAAATACCACCCAGTTGAAAATTGAAGCTGCAAATATAGATTAGAATTGCTAAAAATATTTTGTCTGAGCACTGGAAATTAGACAGTCATTATGAAGGTGAATGTGGGAAGACAAAATGAGGAGAGAATAGATGAGGTTCAGCAGTGTTCTGACAAGAAAGTGATTGCGTAGGTGGACATCCAAAAACTTGTCTGAATAATATGTGTGCAGTGAATTCCTGATGGGAGTGACAGAATTCAGTTCAGTGTCTATCATGAGAAGAGAAAGGAAAAAAAATAATGAGACAAAAAAAAAAAAGAAAAAAAAGCTTCTTTCATTAATCAACTTGTTAAACAAGAGAAACTGTCCTACGGTGAGCTGTCAATGGGACCTACGAAGAGAAATGGAAATAGTTTCATTAAAGAAGACTGATAAGTTAAAGTGGAACACGGCACACTGGGCATTTTTCACTAAGATGCAGTGGCCAGATTTTGGTGGGCACTAGTAGTGCTATAGTGTTGCCTAAAACAGTCACCATATGGCAGATTATTTAGAAAAGCAACTAGTAGAATTAAACAGGGGGTGGTTTGGTCACTACTTAAGTCTACCTTTCGTACTCCTGAAAAGTTAGCGGTGAAGGTATGTACACTCCCTCACATGTGGCTGTTCTGAGCTCTGAGTTACTCTGCTGGGATATGCATGCATTCTTAGAGGTAAGGACTGGAAGTATCTTAAGTATTTTGAGAGTACTCTGTAAAACTGAAAATGTGATATAATTAAATATATATATATATGTAGCATATATATTGACTCTTATAAAAGTTATCCACGTGACAAACAGTATATTTTTGGTAATTGAAAATACACAAAGATTTTCCATTGCAGACTTACAACAATTGTTTTTTTTAAATTATATTTTCTTTCTTTTTCTTTTTTTTTTTTTTAAATTTATTTTGTGTTAATAGCATATACTGTATGATTTGAATTGATCTTTATGACTAAAGAGGTATGATTACATGATCTGGGTTCTAGCTGGTGTCCAAGCAAATTGCTATTCCAGTATTTAAGTTTCACCAGCAACGTCAAATGTGTGGGGATAAAGTTTTTTTTCAATGCGACTAACAAATATGGAAAACACAGCTTTGATTTAGATGGAGTGGAATTACAAATACTGAAAGGTACTGAAGGGTTGTGTTTTCCTTAAGGTAGAAGCAGACTGTGAGGAAAAATACTGGCACATTTTACCATCAGAGAAAATTTATTTTGTTGGGTACATTCATTTGATCTGGACAACTTTTTCAGGTGTATTAACAAGGGAGCTGCAGCAGTCAAATGTTTGTGTCTACATCTTCCCAGCTGAAGATTTCTGTTTTGTGCCATACTGGAACTTCATGATTATACTTTATGTATCATTCTTATTTAGAAAACAGTTTCACATGCAAGCATAGAAAAGCACTATTTTTCACCTGTAAAATCCCATTTCAAAGTGCTCATTACTTAAATCACCAAATTAACACTCATTTGTAAGAGACTTGGTGATAGGATGCTTTGACCAAAGTAGCTAAACTTGTCTGTTTTTTGCCTACTGCTGTATATTTAAGTCATATAAATTGTTCTTGACTCAGCACAAACTGTGGACTGTTCAGTGAGCACATATGTCTTTAAATTCAGTTTAGTTTTTGTTTTGTTAGCGGTTTTACACAGGCAGAATGGAGTTCTAGCTAATTCTGACATTTACGAATTTTTCAGTCTTTCCTTTTCCTTTATCTCACATATAAATGCTACTGTCTACTTGTCCTATGTGAAAATTAATACAAGTGTTCAGAAGGCATGAACTTTCTTTCATACTAGAAATAGTCTACACTCTTCTATAAGCTGCATCCTTACCCTGCTGCGTCCAGGCTCCCAGACTACTGGCAGACCTGAGCTATTTCACCATATTCACCTCAGAACACCAAGAGAAAGAATTCAAGGATGTCAGACTGCATTCACACAGAGACTTGTGCTCACTATTCAGAGCATATTTGTTTTCACTCTATTTTAGCTTTCTCAGGCTCAAGCTGCTTGGCCACCGTACCTACGAGTCTACTGCTCTCAGCGCTGTGGACAAGGAGGGTGTTGGGCACAGATCTTTAGGAATGTATAGAGACCATTAGGCCTCTGTGAACCACAGGAAGCACAAAGCAAAAATTACAAAGGAGGCTCACATGGAGTGAGCCTCACATTTAGTAGGACTTCTTTGTAATCAGCTTAGTACCAGGTGCTCTGTGTGACACTGGCTGTGTATCACACATCACAGTTCATCATCCTAATCCCTGTTTTCCTAGCTGAGAAAGTAGCAGTCAATGGAGAGGTGACTGTAGTGCAATTCTGATGTGTTTTAAACCATTATTGAATCTTTCTACCCGTAGCTGTAGCCCTGCTTTGCCAATCAATCTGTAGGATACTGTCACTGTGATAAACCTTATTGGACAGCTGTCTCTCAGTAGGAAAGTGTTTCTTGAAAGTAGACAATATCTTTTTTATAAAAGAAAAACTTCCTGAATGTAAACCTTTGCTGTTGAGCAATACAAAACAGAACAGACTGATGGAAAAGGGGTTTCTTTCTAAAATTTGGCTTCCCATAAAAATCTTGACACTTGGACTGTAAGAAACCTGGAAAATGACTTACTGTAATTTTTTGTTTTATACTTTCTTATCTGCTCTTCTAATAAAGACATATGTATAACTCCACTTTGTTTTCTTTTTCTTTTAATATCATGTCAAGTGAAGCTGCCAGATAAACACTTTGCTAAGTATTACTAAAATCAAATCTTATTTATATTGGAAGTTGAACAAACCTTTGTTGGTTCAATTTTGGCTGGGATTTGGTGGCATGGCAAATACAAGAAAAATATTCACCTGCTCCACATCCACAGGAAAAAAGTATATGGAGTTCAATGTATGTTGATATAAATTATTCTAATTCATCCTTGAGCAGGATAATTTGTTTATGAGACCATGTTTTCAAAACTTCAGTTGATGTAGCATCCAAAGATGCATAAATATACTATTATGTACAGCAGATGTCCCTTGTGTCTGACAATGGTGTAAAAACTAACAAATAGCAATTATCTAAGCAGATGCATTTTATGAATACAATGTAGGCCCTCAATTTTGAAACCATAATGAAATCCTCAGTAGTTTCACAATGTTTTCCTAATCTCCTTCTTTTGACAACTACATAGTAGGAAATGCTAAATTCTATACCATGGTTACTAATTACACATCAGAAACTCAGCATTGTACGTATTATTTTAGGCTTTGTTTTGCAGGGGACACCTGTTTGGAAACGTATGCTAAACTATAAAAAATTTAATACTCACTGAGATGAGGAAAACAGTTTCCAAGATAATTCATTTTTGAATAAGATAGTGTACAACATTCAGACACCATTATTAGAAAACTCTAAGGCTTAAGGACATACAGGAAAGAGAGAACTTAATTGGCAATTAAATTGGACTGGATAGTAAGTGAAATATATAAATCCATTTTTACTAATCCACTTTGCTAATTTACCCTTGAGTCTAAGTCCTTAAATTGACATATAAAAATATAGGTATAATCAGTAATATATTGATATACATATTTAACACTAAGGAGTTCTTAGCTTTGAAGCAACCTTAGCATAAATGTCTCCAGGAAGCATTTATTTGTATTTAGGAAGACAGTTCCTCTGCTAATCAGAATCCAATAGATTGATAAGAACGTACCTATCAGACATTAGTATAGCACTTACAAATGACAAGTTCAGCTGCCATGTAGTCAGTTCAAAGTTATATAAACAGTAAATGTAGAAGTAAATGTAACAATAAATGTCCTCAGGGTTCTACTTAAATTTCTGTGTATTTATGTACTTGTGTTTTCCCTGACATGGTTTTTAAAGCTTTAGGACCGTGTATTAGACATTGGAGGAACATAGGAAGCAGGGTTTTGCCTACTCATCTTTCAGTGTATTAGCCTTTGGAAAAAGTCAGCACAATATATGCTACGTAGTGAATATACAACGATTAGCAATTACTATCTCTATGTCTCATTCAACACACTAATATGGGACCTGCTCATTTAAAACATGAATCTGCTCCCTTATCTTGTATTGTTAGTTTAGTCTTTTGTTTGTGTGTCTAGTTTAGGTCTAACTTTATCTTCCTGCTATTTACATACCTTGTTCTTTCATACACCTGAAGTGAAAATCTCCAAGCTTCATCAAAGAAAAAAACGTAGTGTGAGGTGCTGTCATAGATGGGAAACAGAGATATCTGCCTCATTTCCCATCATTTATATGTAGGAAGGCAACATACATGTGGATGACAATAACGTTACAACTGACTCCCAAACATGCTGAGTTGAATTCAGCACAGTTTAACCAGCACAGAATTTGAATTGATGTATATGCTGAGGATGCTCTGAGACAGAGCATGGTTTAGTGCTAAATGCAATCCACCTATAGAACGTAGCAATGATAGTGTTTGCAAATAACTTTCCTTTAAGGGAGACATCCATAATGTGTTTTGCCAGGAAAGATGGAAAAGATGAAAGGAAAAGATGAAGAAAAGATGAAGGAAAAGATGACTCAGTTCCAATTGCTATTAAGGCTCCGGATGCAGTTACATTTCATGGTTAGACAGTGAATATGCCAAACATATATACATATATATATATATATGTACACATAGAGGGGGCTGGGGAGGCCTCCTAGGGATACTGTGTAGAGCCTGTTGGTGCCCTCTGGGCTAAGCCATCATGTCTGTCTGAATATCTTAAAAAAACAATTGTAAGACAATTTTAGATTGCACACAGTTGAGTAATTTCATCTGAAATTATACATACCTTTGTTTATGTTCAGTTTTAGGTATAGTGTAAAGCATTGCTTTCCTGACCAAAGTAAAATATCCATGCACCAGCAATGTGCCCTTGTCACCAAGAGGGCCAATGGAATCCTGGGCTGCATAGGGAAGAGAGTGTCCAGTAGGTTGAGGGAGGTCATTCTTCCCCTCTACTCGGCACTGGTGAGCCCACAACTGGAATACTGCATCCAGTTCTGGGCTCCTCAGTTCAAGAGAGACAGGGAACTACTGGAGAAAGTGAGCCCAGTGTTGGGGAACAAAAATGATTAAGGGATTAGAGCACCTCTCTGATGAGGAAAGGCTGAGAGAGCTGGAGAAGAGAAGGCTGAGGGGAGGGGACACCTTACCAATGTTTATAAATATCTGAAGGGTGAGTTGAAGGAGGATGGAGCTGGACTCTTTTCAGTGGTTCCCAGTGACAGGACGAGGGCCAATGGGCACAAGCTGGAACATAGGAAGTTCCATCCAAATATGAAAACCTTCTTTCTGGTGAGGGTGAGAGAGCCCTGGAACAGGCTGCCCAGGGAGGTTTTGGAATCCCTTTCTCTGGATACCTTCAAGACCTGCCTGGATGCAGTCCTGAGTACTGTGCTGTAGGCAATCCTGCTTTAGCAGGGGAGTTGGACTCGATGATCTTTAGAGGTCCCTTCCAACTCTGACAATTCTATGATTCCATGAACTGAATTATTCTTGAAGGGTAATATAACCTTGAAATTACTTTTATTCCTAAGAAAGTCAGTAGAAGGACTTGAACTGGTAATGTAATACACAAAAGGTGAATATTGTTAAATTTGCACTGAGAAGCATCCTGAAGCTAGTGCAGGTCTGCATGTTGACTTTAGAGAGAGAGAAAACCCAGGCACTAATTTTTATTTCCCCCTACCAGCACTGATAACTGCTAAAGGAGGATTTGCAAGGAATGAGATACTTGTGACTTGCTTACACTGCCTTTTGGGAAAGAAAGAAATAGCGCAGAGAAGTGTTTTTTTTTTTGTTTCCTTCCCTTTTTCTCACACTGAGCAGCAACATCAAACTAGTAAATGAGTGGTAACAAAGTATGCTGAGGAGATTTTGCTACAGCTTTTTCCTCTACAGAGGAAAAGGAAATGGACAGAACTGAGTCTCTCAATCTTCTGGTCCCAAGATTATGAAATTATGTCCAATTTTGTAAGAATAATACATAAAAAAAGTTTATAATCTACATTTTAGTGTTTGGTTATATAATGATTGTATAACAGAGGGAGCTTTCTGAGCTCCTTCTGGCCCTGTACCTTTATGAGCTTGTGATCTTAAAACAAATTACCTGGTTTTATTGCCTTTGACCCATCTAGAACACATTGTTCTTTGGAGATTTATGCAACATGGGTATTTCAACCTAAATTTTCAGGTGAGGGAGAATATTGTTTTGACCCACTTTCTTCATCAGTTAATTTATTTTCTTTCACAAGTCATCCAGAAGTTTATTTTTTTTTTCAGACAGTTATGATTTGTATTCATAGAAAAGTATAAGTAAACTGTATCCCTAAAATACTAGAGGTAATCACAGCTGTTTTCTTCGCAACAACTAGTGAATACAGAAACAATCAGATTGTTTTGTGATACTTCCCATAGGAACACCAAATGGTGGTTTATGAATGTCATTAATATAATATGCAAATGATCTGTTTGGCTTTTGCTCCTCTACTTGGGCTTATTCAATCAATCAGATGTTACTAATGAGGAAGTTGATGAAGAAGGTCAACAAAATTATAGACCCTTCTCTCTTTTCACTTGCCCTGTATTTAGAATACTGCATGTAGTAATGTTTTGACTGATTAACAGAAGTCACCTGTGTATTAACAAGGGAATATGAAGCAAGTTCTATAACATTTCCTAAAACATAGATTTATCATAATATCAGCTATTAGAAAAGGATTTAACCCTACTATACTTGTATTATTATGGAATTTTCAAAATAAAATAATGATAACAAATTGAGAAGGTTTCTTATGATGAGAAAATGCATTTAATCATAAAGATTGCTTTCTAGAAAAAAATTGGTATATCATTCCCTTCAAGGTAGAATTGTTTGGTTTTCGGTCATCTTTTTCAGCTACTAACAGATTTCTCCCAATATTTTTTT
>VXBJ01001062.1:520295-613328 GCA_013400055.1 Nycticryphes semicollaris
AAGAAACCCAAACCCACAAAAAATATAAAGAGGAAAATTAACAAAACCAAGTAAAAACAAGCAATGCAAAACCCTTCAATTGCTCACCACCAAATGACTGATGCCCAACCAGTCTTTCAATAGCAACAACAGCAACCCCAGCCAATCTCCCTCACCTGCCAATTTTACTGAGCATGACATCAACTGTTCTAGTTGTGTCCCCTCCCAACTCCTTGTCGCCTTCCCAGCAGCCTGCTCACTGGTGGAGCAGAAGGAGAAGCAGAAAAGACCTTGACCCTGTGTAAGCACTGCTCAGTAATAACTAAAAGATTTCTGTATCATCAACATTGCTTTGGTCACAAATCCAAAACATAGTTTATACAGTCTATTATGAAGAAAATCAACTCTATCCCAGCCAAAGCCAGTACTGAATCTTATAAAATTCCTTATCAAGTTAAGATGGCTGGGGGTGGAGTCACTTCAGTGAGAGAGCTGACCCAGCATGACTCCTGGAATTCATCTTGTTTCTACATCCTACGTTCAGCTGCAGTAAAACCTTTCCAAAATACATGCAATCGCAGTAGTTTATTTTCTCCAAGCCCTTTTATTCCTGTTTTTAAAAAGTCTGTAGGCATTCCAGTTTTTATGGTACCTTTCAAATTGTTATGACAGTCCAGTTCCAAATGGCTTGTTTTGCACAAACCATTGTATTATTTCCTCACACACAAGAGATGCACCCATTCAGCATTAGTAGGGCTATAAAAATGGGACTCTACTGTGGGTATAGAGTTATAGCACATTGCTATTCATAGGCAGATAACACTAAACACATTATAGAGTTCCCACATTGTCCAAGACACCCAATTATTTCTGGACTAAAAATTGTGAATTTATATACTAGATTTTAGGGCAATATCAGAACCACTCTTTAAAGTAAGAAAAAATTTTTTTTAAAAGTCAATAGAAGTAACTTCAAAATAAGCTCCTTATATTTTTATCGCCTTTGTGTTATGTCACAAAACGAACAGATAAAAATACGGTTACTTATTTTATGAACATTACTATTTATTTGATTTATTAAGTGAATTTTTTTTTTTAGTTTTCACAAAACTTTACAAAGTAAACTAAATGCTGATCTTCTTTCAAATATCTAAATTTTAAGCATATTTGAAATACTAGAACACTTGTTATGAATACAAACAATAGAGTTGTCTGTCATAATGGAATTGGGAAATTAACTGATTGTAACATCATTACAGAGATCGGCTGCTTTTGCTGTCAAGAACGACAGAAATGTAGACCCATTTTGATTTGACAGAGGAAATCAAAAGACATAAAAGCCCGTTTTTATTTTCACAGCTCTTTGGGTTTTGTTTTTTGTTTGTTTTGTTTTTTTGAATATGTGTGCGTTTCCTTCTGAATTCCTGCTGTTCCTTCATACCATTGCTATTATTTTTTGGGAAAAGAGGACAGATGCATCAGTCTACTCTCCCCAGACTGGTAACATTGATGACGGCTGTTTCTAGGAGCTGTCCTCAGAGCTGTGCGTCTGATATTCCTTCTCTCTTCTGCTCTATCACCACCCATTCCAGGAAAAGAGCCAAAAAAAGATTTACCTTAAAAAGGCTGAATATCTTGTGTGCCTTCTTGGCTGACACCATCTGCCAATAGATGATGAGTGCTGCCCTTACAAGTAGGTGCCACTCCTGAAATCTTCAGGAAACACGAAAATAGCTCTCAGCAATTCAAAAAATAATTGTCACTTCCTTCCTCTTCACAAAAAAACAGAAGGTAAAAAGAAACCCTCATAAGGAATAAAGAAAATACAGTGATAGGTTGATTTAACAAGTAACAAAATGTAATAATAATATTTTCATTGAGATTGATTTAATGTCCAATTAATTCAAGGTCAATTTTCAGAAATCTGTTTTGGATAAAATCAGTATTTTTGGGAAAAAGCCTGAGATATTTTGCCTTCCAGTGAATGACTCTAAGTTTATTCTCTGTTGACAAACCAATCATGGCTATATTGATGTGTCATGCCATGTAATCGACAGTGAAATAATAATGTCACATGATTTTATAGAAAGCATAATTGAAAGATGTGTAACTGGTTTATAGCACTGCAACTGAGATCAAACTTAGGTGTTTGGTGAAAGTTCAGACTGTAAACTCATTTCCAAGGAGAGTGAAAAAGTCCCTGAGTGCCTTTTTTACAATATATTTATAATTAGTCTGGCAAGACATATTTCTTTTGCTACTCATATTTTTAAAGCTATATACTTAAGCAATAGAAAATTGAAGGGCTATGGCTACTGGAACAAATTCCTTTGTGGGAGTTTTCATGTAAAATTCTTATTAGCTTGTTATCTGTTGGGTTTTTTTTTTGCATATTATGAAACATTCAAGCTAAATATAGCTTGACATGTATACGTAGCTGCAGGTGCAGCAGGGGAGGCAGCTTGAGCCATCATGCCTTTCAATGCTGCCACGATGCTGGACAGGGCATGTAGGCAGAGCCAGACAGAGTGTAATACTTGGCTGTGACAAGCAGCCTAGAAAGTGAGTCTTCTGATTGTGAGTGAGTATGCTGGACGTCCATAAGGGTCTTCACATATTCTTAAAGTCCTTCCAACCTTGCACTAAAAATCAGGTGCCTTCCATCCCAGCCAGACAAGCCTTTTAACTTCCATGTTTTCTCACAAACTCTGATGGCAAAAATGGAATTTATTGGACCAACATGGGTCTCAATCACATGAAGTAGAAATCACAAAACTTCCCGTCTTTCTCATTTTTATTCATTCCAGGCCATCCTCACATCCCCAGCGATGTGGAATCATCAAGGCATCAGACTTCATAAAATTATAGAATATTTTAGGTTGGAAAGAATATTAAAGATCATCCAGTTCCAGGCCCCCTGCCATGGGCAAGGGCTCCTTCCACTAGACCAGGGTGCTCAACTGATGGCTTAATGTTTTCTTTTATCAAAGCACCCTCAGAATAAGCTTGATCTTTTTCAGCATCAAAATGGTGGGAATATTTGCAAATTGTGGGTTATTTGTTGGTTGAAAGGCTGGTTGCTCCACCAGCAGATACTTCATTCTGAACTCTTATAAAGGTTATAATTTCAAACTCATTTATTGGCTCCACTGTGACTTTGTGGCGAGCTAACCTTGGCTGGACTGCAGGTGCTCACCAAGTCGCTCTATCACTGCCGTCCTCAATGAGCATGAGGGCGGAGGGGTAAGAGAGAATAAGATGTAAAAAAACCCTCATGAGCCAAGATAAAGGCAGTTTAATAAAGTAAAAGCAAAGGCTATGCACAAAAACAAAGGAAAAGATTTATTCCCTACTTCTTGGAGAAGAAGCTGAGGGGAGACCTCATTGCCCTCTACAACTACCTGAAAGGAGGTTGTAGAGAAGTGCGTGTTGGCCTCTTCTCTCAAGTGAATAATGACAGGACCAGAGAAAATGGTCTGAAAATTGTGGCAGGGGAGATTTAGACTGGGTATTAAGAATTACTTTACTGAAAGAGTGGTCAGGCACTGGAACAACCTGCCCAGGGAGGTGATTGAGTCACTGTTCCTAGAGGTTTTTAAGAAATTTGTAGATGTGGCACTTCAGCGCATGCTCTAATGACACGCACTAGTAGCCAAGGTGTAGGGTTTTTTTGTGTGTGTATGGTTGGACTTGATAATCTCAGAGGTCCTTTCCAACCATAAAGATTCCATAATTCTGTGATTCTTATCGGCAACATATGTCCAGCCACAACCTGGGAAGCAGGGCTTCCGTATGTGTAGCTGTTGCTCCAGAAGACAAACGTCATAAATAAAGAATGTCCCTCCTTCTTCCTCCTTTCTCTTAGCTTTTATTGCTGAGCAGATGCCATATGGTATCGAATATCCCTAAGGTCAGTTTGGGTCAGCTGTCCTGGCTATGTCTTGCCCACCCCCAGCCTACTGGTGAAGGGCAGTTGTTGATGTTCCTCTTCAAGTCAGATAAAAGACTCCTATATGCCTTAGTAGAAGTTTGATCAGTAAGTCGAATCCCATTTCGGTAAAACAGTGTTATTTTTATTTAAATTACATAAGGCATGGCATTGATATTAATATAATTTTAGTTTATGCTTAAAATTAAACACATGAATCTGGTCTTTTGAATTGAGTCTAACATAGTCATGGTATCTAAGACTTGTAAGTCTGTAATTTTTGATTTATAAAGCATTTGGGGTAGCAACAAAAGCTGCCATAAAAAAAACAGCCCCTGAAACTGGTACACCTCAGATGTCATGACTGAGATAAGAAAAAGTTTACTTGTCTAAATTGCTTAATAAGCTTACACCAAATCTAATTTCTTCTATGTCTTCTTTTAGCTAGAAATAGAAATCTTGAATCAACCCAGGCACACTAATGGATAGTGATAGTGAAATGGAAAAACACAGTTCATACAATAGATTCAAATGGTAAGGTCTTAGAAACACATTTCTTTACTCTTTCTGAAAGGTTTTCTCCATTACCCAAGCATTTAAAAGTAAGAACTACATTTTCTTCTGCTTAACTCACATAACCCTTTAACATCAATAAAGATATAGAGACTTAAAGGACGTTCTAGCTTTTATCCAGAAATAATAAAGAAATAAATAAAGAAACCTCTATTCATTGTGTTCACTCTGTCTCAGCTAACAAGGAAATGAAAGCTTTGATGCAGAACAGTAAGTTCTTTTGAATGAGAGTGGTTTGCACTGGACTTGTTCATGGATGACCTGTGAAGATTTCCATGTGTTCACGTAGAAAATATACACAGGAAAGCTGCATGTTAGACTGTTTCCCCACACTTTGCAATTAATTTCAAGGAAAATCAGTGCTGTTTGATTTAAACACAATCAATACTTGAGGTCTATATTTTCACTATAACATTTATAATAGTGATTTATGCTTATGATGATAAGGGTTGACTCCAAGGAAGACCTTTGTAAAGTCCTATTTTGCTCAATTAAGATAGGCTTTCCCTATTATTCATAAAACCAAAAGATTAGTTAAAATGTAACTAATTGTAGATACTTTGGTTATACAAAATTCTCCCATAATTCAGAGTTCTTCCCTGAAGTTAAATACCACAAATTTATCACCCCAGGTAAGCATGAATTATAAGATAAAGAAAAGATAATTAATCTAAACTTGATGAACTTCATATCCTCCTACAAATTTTTATTTGCCTTCAACTCTGCCTAAACAGAGTACTTGTTGAAGAGCAGATTGTGACTTGTAGTTATTATCCGATTACTCATAATCTTACTATTGCTATCTAATTTTCTGTCTATCTAGTGTAACTCTGTTATTTTTCTCCTGATACTTAACTCAGTAGAACTAGGACTGTCTTTTTATCCATCGTATTAGAGTCTTAGCCCTTACTTTAATTTTGTAAAATTATGTTATTTTGTAAAATTATGTAAATTCACCTGGTTACCTGAATTTCAATTGATATTAAATGGAAGTATTATCTCATCGTATACTGCTAAAAGAACCATAAAGGCAGACTATCCACAAGTAAACAAACAAAACATGTCTCTTGGAAATAATTTTACTCACGTAAAATGTCAAAAGTGAAGTTGGAACTTGAATGGGACTTATACAGCTATGACCATTCTATACTTTGATCATTTACCTCACGGAAATGCTTTGACCATTTACCTCAATGAAACTGATTTCTACACCATTAAACAAGATGTCTTCAAGAGGCAAAATATTCAAAGCAGAACAGCAAAGGAAATTTAGAACTTGTTGACCATAAGGATTAACTTTTCCTTATGAATTTTCATCACTGGGGTCACATGCTAAGGCCTTCTTACAGTTCCTCTATCCTGACTTTGAGATGTAGATTATTTTCTGCCTTTCAAATAAGTATTCATGAAATGTGTTTTCCCCTTGATAATTCAACAGGGATGGGATGTGTACAGTCTTGGGGACAAAGAGGTAATTCTAAATAAGGTGGCTGATTATCCTTCTATGTTCTGTACATAACTAAATTGACCATAGCTAATTTCAGTTTCACATGGTTGGCAAGAGGGCACGTGTTTTAAACCAATACATTAAATGTTCCACTTCATCAATTGGAAACATGCCTGGTGCAGCTGATTGTGCCAGCTGGCTGATCTTCAGTGCAGGGCATGTGTTCACTCTTTGTCTCACGGCATTGAATTAGCAAACTGTCTGTTGTCCTCTTTCAAGGCAAAACTCATAAGAAATATGATTCAAGGAACTGATTTATTTCACTGATCTTTACCTCAAAAGCAGACAGGAATCCCACACAAAAGGAAAAAATTCTGCCCTCAGTTACCCTGTAGGTTATTGGTACAATTACAAACTGAATTATAAAGAAAGAGCTTTTGGTGACCAAATGCATTTCTATTTAATTTCTACAAGTGAGAAATCGAATCTCCACCTATCTCACAAATGAAAATTAGTACCGTAAATCGAATTCTCAACTATTTATAAGATTAATAAGTCTGAAATACAAGAAATTCCATTTAAACCTAAGAAAAAAAAATACACCTTTTTTTTTTTTTTGTTGCTGTTTTGGGGAGGGTGTCCAAATACTGGCAGAGCTTTCTCTGAGAGGTTGCTGAATCTCCATCCTTGGAGATGCTCAAAGCCTGACTGGACATGACCATGAGCAACCTACTGTTGCTTGATCAGAGATCTTGAATTAAAAAATTTCCAGACGTTCCTTTCAATCTCAACTATTCTGTGGTATTGAACAAGATTTCAGTATGGAGAAAGGGAAATTTATCAATTTTAATTGGCATTTGAACTATTTTTTTTTTTGGTGATTTTTCTGTTTTTCTCTCTTAGAAAATGCTAGTAGCTGAAATTCGAGCTGCACAGGGCAAGGTTTTTTTTTCCCTACAATAGGAGGTTGTAATGCCTTATTTTTAGGTAGATTTTACTTGGCCTCCTGTGGACCATCTTCACAGTAGGCTTGCAGTATATCAAGAATTCTGTAGAATTCTAATGAAAGAGTAATATTTTTTTTTGTTTATTTTTACAAGTATTTGAGATCTGCACTTCAGACTCTCAATAGATGACATTCTGTGAAGAACTTAATTTACTAGGAAAATAAAATGTAGATTACAAGGAGTTTTTAAGTATTTTAATGACAAAAATTAAAGAGATAACTTAACGATTAGTATTCTTTATACCACTTAGTTTAGAGCTTTCCATGAATTCAATATACAAAGAAAGGTGTGAGAAGACTGGCCTGTTGGAGGTAGGCTAATCAAGTTCCCTGGAGGATTGCTTTGTATCTTCAGAAGTGCCACTTCTAACTGTGTTTTCTCGGTATCAAAGTTTTCATACTGGCTAAAAGAAGTGTTTAGGCCTGTACAGAGATGCCAGAAAGATAAGAATAAGGTAAGAAGACAGTGAGTGCTCAGGTATACATGAATAATAGTTATTGTGAGACTAACTGGCATCATCAGATATGTACATATAGGAGGCATCAACTGGTAAAAAACATGGTCTGATTAAATAGATGCTAGGGAGGCTGGAATCACTTGGCAATCCTGCCCTTGGTGTTAACTAGCTGGCACAGGCTGCTTCTCAAAGGCATGAAGCTAGGGTTAGAGGTAGGATAGTTGGCAGGGGTGATTCTGTAATTATTCTGATCCACAAATTAGACTCTCCAATCATCACTGCAAGACCGACACACCTTTTGGTTCTGTGTTGACTCTGGTGAAGGATGACTATGCTACAGTGCAAGTATCCAAATTCATAGCAGGCACCCTGTTGTTGCTGCACACCATTAAGGTCATGCTACGAAACATTAATGTAAACCCAACAATGTGAAAGTTTGACAGCTTTATTATATTGAGGACTAGCAGAAGAAGGACACAATTTGGGAAGGTGTAGAGTCTATGGGTCACGATCTGAAGCAGCTGCAGTGTGCTAGGATGCCTTCTGAGATATATGCTGGCAAACTGAATCAGCCCTTGGCTTGGAGTTGGTCCTGAGTTGCGGCAAAAATCATAGACTCATATTATTTATTATAGACTTCCTGTTTGTGATTGCTTACAGGTCATCACTGAGTCAGCTCTGGGGCCACAGTGCATCATTCAGGAAATTAGGGCATGAAGGTTCCTGGAAAAGTGCACGGAACCACCTTGCGGTGACTCCCTCCAACAGAATTTTCACTATGTTCTTTTGAACTTTGCAATCTAAGTAATGTTGATAGCATTTGAGCAGTTTTAGTATACATTTTCAGAGTTCATTTTTAAATATTCTTAAAGGTTCAGAAGAGCTATGCAAGAAGAATGTTTTGATAGTAATTTGTCCTATTTTCAAGAGTAATTAGATTGCAGTTAATTTTTTGAGTCTGATGATGAAATTTCCTTTATTTAATGAAAGCAATGAATTCATGCTTTTGAACTACAACAGCTCACAGTACAAAAGGCACATTAAGAATTCACTTCTGAAGTCTAAAATTCAAGATATTCCTGGGAAACTGCTCTATATGTTTCTTTCCTATGTTAATGGAGAACGAACAATTGGTAGCAGCCATCTTATATATCAGCTGATGATATATATTAGTGTTGATGCCAACACATCACACTGTCGTAAGATTTGACTGACTAGATGATTATCATGTTACTTATTTTCCTTGCCTCAGGTTTATTGGAGAGAGACAGAGGAAGAGAGATTCACTCTGAAAAATCAGTACACCAGCTTTGAGGAGGAACATTAAACAATTTAAACCAGCACTGCCTTCTAGCAATTTAGTTGCTTCCCTGCTGCAATATCTCCCAGCACTTTCTAAATATTGTATGAGGCACTTAAAGGTGAGGACACAGCTGTTGTGAATATCCATATCCATGAATCATTATTAATGACATTGCTTACTGACAGAGTTCTCTGGGTGACTATTGCACCTACCTCAAATGGGACTGACAATCTCTTTAAAAATGCATCAGTTCTTTTCACTCTTTACATTGCGTAGGCTTATCAAACATTATTAACCCTGTTATTTCTTGGACAGACTGTAATAAATGCTCTAGCACTTTTTCTCTCTCCTGGGGTTGCCACAAAATCCACTTTTGAAAAGACTGACTGAAACATATCTTTCAAATCAGAAGGCTATGAAAGTAAGAAAGATAGCTGGAAATTTAGCTTGTCCTAAGCTTCAAAGTAATCACCTTTATAGTACCCTTTACAGTTGGAAATGCTCTATAATACCTTTACATTTACCGCCTGATATCCTCATAAGCCACACAGTGCTGTCATGGACTAGATTTCTCAAGGAAAGATGTTGTAAGATTGACACTAAGAATATAATATGTCTTACCAAGCTTGTAGAAGCTAATAGAATCTGGATATTTTCCAGGAAAGACTTCCCGGGTGGATTATATTGAAGCTACCCAAGAAAATGGAAAAAAAAAATCGTAAGAAATATTTCCCCTTTGTTACTGGAGATTTTCAGGCCTGATTTTATTAGATTATATAGAATAGAGTATTTGGTGGTTTATTGTCTGCTGTCTAGACTAATGTTATGGCTGTCATAGGTCACAATACATTCATGTAACTCACTGCCATTTGCTTTTTTGCTTTTTGTTTTAGATTATTGCATGTTTATATATGTTTCCTTTTGTTTTTCTCTTTTTTTATTTATTCAAAGAATTAACCTGACATTTTATTGAGCCAAATTAAGCTCCTGTTGCTTTTTTCTATTTCAAGTTCCAATTTATATTTGAAAGATTACAGTCTGTAAATTTTTACGGTGCCCAAAAAGGGTTTTACCATGAAAATGATTTTCTGTAATCCTGGGGAGTACACAGAATTGATTTGATGCCAGAGAAATCATTGCGGGCACAGCAAAAGATATTTGGGTTGATACTGAAGAAACTCCTATTATTTCATCTTCCACCATTTTCAGTTTCTCTTAAACTTTTACCCTGTAATTAACATTTATCATGTTTAGAATCCGGTTCAGACTGTTAGACAGTTTAACAGTTAGGTATGCACCACTTCTATATTTCAAAGTTATTCTGCTGTTTTTCAAATGTGATCTTTTATATTGGCTTGAGTAGTTTGTGATTTCACAAAGGATTGAACTCCTTTTCCAGATCTATTAGTTTCTTTTCATTTCTTTTCTAGAGGAGAATAAAAACTCTTCATACAATTAGCTAATTGTTCACATGGTCCCAAGGGTTATTTACTGAGCAAGAAGAGTTTATCTCTCAGTCTCACACAGATGCTGTCTCATGGACATTTTAAGCTACATTAACCCCACGGAATATCATTTGTCAGGAAAGATTTGAAAGAGTAGGTATTGATGACTGTTAAGTCAAAATCTTACTGAGAAATAAGGCATGACCTAATTAATGGCCAGGTTCTAGAATGACATACAAGCAAAAAAAAAAAGATGAATGACTTGCAGAAATGGAGGAGTCTCAGTATCACATATTAAATATACCACCTAGTTATTCAATGTGAAATACTGGACTGAAAAGATGGATACATACTGAAATATAGATGGTGGAATAGGAGATTGATAGAAAAGACTTTGACACTGGCAGAGAAAGCATAAGGATCTAAGTGTGAATACGAGTACCATGAGTACTCCATGTCCCTCATAATAACCAGAAAAAAACCCAATTAACCCACCAAAAACCCCACAAAAAAAAAGGACCCCCAAGTCCCCATTTTTCAATCAGTTTCCAGAGAATTGCTCTCTCACAATCAAGGAGCTGAGTTCCTAAGAATATTTTTTCCTTCTTCATAGAAATTTCCTTGTCTTTTTTTCTAAAAGTACTAGAGAACTCTCTTAAAAAAAAAATTAAAATTTTTTAAACAAAATCTGCACAAGTCTTAATTCTGTTGGAATATTATAGAAGTAAGGTGGCAGGAGATAAGGGAGCATAATACATATTTCAAACTTTGTAAAGACTGCTGTTTTTAAAAATAACGCATTTAGGAATTTGTAGACCAGCTTCTAACATGTAACATAACACAATAAACTAAGTGCAGCTGTTTTGCATTTAAAGACCACTACCAAAAATAGCTGAAATAGACTGGACAAAGTAACAACATTTTGTGTTTTATTTATAGATTTTAAAAATATTTGTAGGGTTTTTTTTTTGTTTTTAATTAAAAAATACAATCATTGTACTTAGCACTGGAGGAAAACAAATATGCTATTTATGCAACTTCATGTATTATGATATATATTTTGATTTTCTTAAAAAACTAAAAGAAGTACTTCCTTTTGTATCTATAAGACTGTGTACTGATTTAAAAGAAAAATGTGTTACAGTATGTATTGTTCTGCCTTCTTTGAACATCTTTTTTCTTTTGTGAAGTCCTGGTTTAAGGTAAAACAGAACTAATTTTCTATTCAGTAATTTTACTTTTCAGCTAAGTCTGTTCTAACTAACTGAACTCTCTGAAATTAGTGGCATATTTTTCAGACAGTAATGTGCTTCCAGGGTGATAAAGCCTAATGTTTATAGTTAATACCAGGGAATGGTATGCAGGTAGACTCCTGGTTATACATATTGTTAAAACAACCAAAGCTAGCTAACTTTGTTTTGTGCCCCATTGGAGGACTGGAAACAGAAGAGTTTAGAGGGTTTGTACATGCAGAAAGGAGTGGACAGGGCAGGTGACCCAAAACTGACCAATAGGGTATTTTATTCCATCTGCCCCATCTGCCATATAAAAGCTGAGGCATTGAAGGGTCAGCCCTTTTTCTTCAATGGCTGGCATCTGAGAAAGACTCTGTCTTGCCTTTGATCCTGACCTGTGCATTCCTGAATCCAGTTCTTGAGTTCATCTCCCATCCATCACTGGGTCCAGTGTGGGACTTTTCTAGTGCTTGCTGGTGATATAATCACCATCCTGGGGGCTTGATACAGTTTTGTATATTATGTATATATTTCATTATTATCTTATTAATATTATTGTGTTTGCTTTTTATTATTTCATTATTAATATTTCATTAAAGTAATTTAGTTTCTTTTAAACTCATAAATCTCTGTCTCTCATTTTTTTCTCACTTGGGAGAGAAGAGCATCTGTCATTCATTTTAATGGCCAGCACAGTCCAAACCACGACAGTTGACAAAATAAATTTCTCATTTTTCTAGAGGAGCAATATTTTTCTCAGAAAGCTGTATTTGCTTAGCATCAAGCAGAATTCCAAATTTTTCTAATGCTGCAATTTACAGGCAAATAGTTTTAACTGAAAACATAAACACTCCTGTATAGGTAGTCTTTCTCCTGCAGAGCATGAACAAAATGTTCACCTTCTCATCAAATGTATTTTTGATGTCTTGTATACTTCAGTTATGAGAAAGCTTCTGCTATCTTTAAGCTTTTTCCTTTAAAATGGGATCTGAAGTACACTGATTTTGCTGATGTTATACTTAGACGTTGGGTCTGTGCATGTAGGTCGAAGTGGAGACCTGCCATGTTCTGACAGATTCCTACACTGGATGACCCAAACCACATCTGTAGGCTCCACAAGAAACAGTATAATGTCATGCAAAGTTGAGAAAAAGAAGGTTATGTTTTGAGATGTTCTACAGATTTTCAGAAAAGGTGGTCCTAACTTATCAAAAATTTGTGAGCCAAGGAGTTTCCAAGAAGCTTTTCATTATGGATCTTGTCTTTCTGATGTTTTGGTATGCTACAGATATAAAGTAAGTTTGTTTGCTGTGACTATAGAAGTGGTGAATGGTTTATGATCCTTTGGCCCAAGAGAACTTAAAAACCCTTCTCTATTGAATTAAATAGTTTTATTTAAAAATGTTGTCTGTGCATGGTTTTTTAGTGTTTCTTTGTGTGTTTCTTTTGTTGTATGCTTGTAGTTCTCCTCTTGTCCCCAAATATGTACACAAGATGACACCACCTGAAGATTATAAACAAACCCATTTTTTTATAAGTGTATTTTACAATCTCACTGGTGTGACTGAGGACTGTGTTAGGACTGGACAGGTTCTGGTTAATACGGAGATCCTAAACTATTCTATTGATTTGGAAATATAATAGAAATTAAAGACATTGGAAACTTTTTCCAGTTTCTGATTTTTAATCATGTGCAAGATCATAAATCCAAGTCAGTGTGCAAGGTTTCTTGAGAGCTGTAAAGTAAAATTATAACCTGCTCTGTGTATGATTTTCCCAAATAGCTAATGCATGCATGATTGCCTAATGGTTGGAAGAAATTCAGATTTAATGCTTTGACCTTTTACCTGGAGCAGAATTTAAAACACTTCATGAATTCCTATGGAAGGGAGCACCATTACTTTATGAATCTCATCTTTGGGATATTTCTATTAATTTTACACTCTACCAGCATTTGTTTCCATATTTGTACTATTTGCATGCAATTTAAGAAAATAGCTCTCTGTATTAAAGGAGTCCATCTGGAAAAGCATGCAGCAGTACCTTGGGTAGACAATGAGAAGGAACTATAGGGAGAACTGAGTGCAGCTACAGCTGATGGCATAGGATGGAAAAGCCATTTCTGAGTCTCCCATTGCAACTTATGCTTGACACATTTTCAGTATCAAAAATTCTTCCTGCCTGTCTCAAATTATGACTTTTTTCAAGTGGATTTTACAGAAAGGAACATATTATAGCGAGAAATTATGCAATTAATTGTGTTTTCCCATGTCTGCTGAGATGTTTTGGTATAACTGTGGATGTCAGTTAGTGCAGGGCACCAGCTGTTTCAGAAAGCTGGAAATTCTCATGCCTGTGACCCTGAGCTCTCCAATTGGCAGCTCTTTCCAGCGCAGAGGTTTCTGAAAGCACCAGGTCTCCGTCCCCAAGGCAACATACATACAGGGCCAAGCTCAGAGCAGCAGACCTTGGGATGCCAGGTACTGTGTAAACTGGCACAAAATATGGTGTCAGCCCATCTGAGCTTTTCCTGTTTATCAGCAAAGATGGCAGAGATGAAACAGCCAAATTCTGCTGATCCAAAGTGTCCTAGTGAAAACCAGCTTGGTTCGAAAGTTACCAACTAACGTACCTTAGTTAATTAACAACACAGCAAGGCAAAAGAAATCCAGGAAGTTTTTGGAATGTGTCAATGACAACTTTATTCTTCAATTGGTAGAGGAACCAGAAAGGAAAGCAACAGGTAGGGGCTGGTGGGGAATGTCAAACTTAAGGGTAACCTTGGCTGCAGCGATCACAAAATGGTAGAATACAAGATTCCTAGAGCAGTGAGGAGGGTGTGCAGCAAGGTCACTACTCTGGACTTCAGGAGAGCAGACTTTGGACTCTTGAGGGATCTGATTGACAGGGTACCATGGGAAAAAAATGCTGGAAGGGAGAGGGGCCCAAGAAAGCTGGTTAGTATTCAAGGATCACCTCCTCTAAGCTCAGGAGAGGTGCATTCCAACAAAGAGGAAGTCAGGGAAAAAAGCCAGGAGGCCTTCATGGATAAACAAAGAACTCCTGGATAAGCTCAAAACCAAAAAGGAGGCCTATAGAGGGTGGAAGCAAGGATGGGTGGAATGGGTGGAATACAGAGAAATGTCCACGCAGCCAGGAGCCAGATCAGGAAAGATAAAGCCCAGACAGAATTAAATCTGGCCAGAGACAACAAGGATCAACAAGAAGAAAAAATTCTATAGATATGTCAGGGATAGAGGCAAGAATAGGGAAGCTGTGGGCTCCTTCCAGAATGAAATGGGAGACCTGGTCACGGATGATATGGAAGAGGCTGAATTACTGAATGGTCTTCACTGGCAACGGCTCTAACCAAACCACTCAAGTCATGGAAGGCGAAAAACAAGGGCTATGAGAATGAAGAACTGTGCACTGTAGGAGAGGATCAGGTTTGAGACCATCTAAGGAACCTGAAAGTGTGTAAGTGCATGGGATCTGATGAAATCCATCCACAGGTCCAATGGGAGCTGGCAGATGAAGTTGCTAAGCTGCTTTCCATCATATTTGAGAATTGTCATAGCAATCTGGTGAAGTTCCCACTGACGGGAAAAGGGGAAACTTAACCCCAATATTCAAAGAAGGAAAAAAGGAACACCCAGGGGAACTACAGGTCAGTCAGTCTCACCTCTGTGCCTGGCAAGATCATGGAGCAAATTCTCCTGGAATCTCTGCTAAGGCTTCGCCGAGAGCAAGTCATGCCTGACAAATTTAGTGGCCTTTTACAGTATTGCCACAGCCTTGGTAGACAAGGGCAGGGCAACAGAAGTCATCTACCTGGACTTAAGCAAAGCATTTGACAGTGTCCTGCATGACATCCTGGTCTCAGAATCGGAAAGTCATGGATTTGATGGATGACTTGGTGGATCAAGAACTGGCTTGATAGCCACACTCAAAGGGTTGTGGTCAATGGCTCAATGTCTAAGTGGTGGCCAGTGATGAGTGGTGTTCCTCAGGGGTCAGTATTGGGACCAGTCTTGTTTAACATCTTTGTTGGAGACATGGAGAGTGGGGTAGAATGCACCCTGAGCAAGCTTGCTAACGACACCGAGCTGTGTGGTGTGGTCGACACACTGGAGTGAAGGGATGTCATCCAGAGGGACCTGGACAGGCTGGAGAGGTAGGTTCGTGCAAACCTCATGAAGTTCAACCAAGTCAAGTGCAGGGTCCTGCACCTGGGATGTGGCAATCCCAAGCACAAATCCAGGCTGAGCGGAGAATGGATTGAGGGGAAGCAGCCCTGAGGAGAAGGACTTGGGAGTGATGGTGGATGAGAAGCTCAACATGAGGCGACAGTGCGCACTGGCAGCCCAGAAAACCAACAGCATCCGGGGCTGCATCAAGGGACGCATGGCCAGCAAGTTGCAGGAGGTGATTCTACCCCTCTACTCTGCACTCATGAGACCCCACTTGGAGTACTGTGTGCAGCTCTGGAGTCCTCAAAATAGAAAGGACACAGACCTGTTGGAACGAGTCTAGCAGAAGACCATGAAGATGATCAGAGGGCTGGAGCACCTCTGCTATGAAGACAGGCTGAGAGAGTCGGGGTTGTTCAGCCTGGGGGAAGAGAAGTCTCTGGGGAGACCTTATAGCAGCCTTCCAGTGCCTGAAGGGAGCCTGCAGGAGAGCTGGAGAGGGACTCTTTGTCAGGGAGTGTAGCAACAGGAGGAAGGGTACTGGTTTTAAATTGAAAGAGGGGAGTTATAGACTAGATTCTAGAAAGAAATTCTTTACTGTGTTGAGACACTGGAACAAATTGCCCAGGGAAGCTGGGGAAGTCCCATCCCTGGAAGTGTTCAAGGCCAGGCTGGATGGGGCTTTGAGCAACTTGGCTAAGTGGGAGGTGTCCCTGCCCATGGCAGGGGAAATGGAAGCTGGTGATCTTTAAGGTCCTTTCCGACTCTAACCATTCTATGATTCTATATTTCTTACCAAAATACATATGTGTTTTTCCTTTTCTTGGAGAAACTCGTATTTCATATTTGTTTTTATGTTTTATGCATGAAAATTCTAAAAATTGTATGGAAAGGTATTAATTAACCATTCTATGATTCTATGATTCTACCTTTGGCTTTAGCCCAGTAATTTAGCCTAATGTCTCTATATGTCTTGTGGACTGCCAAATTAATCCAGGTTGGAATATGTTAGTACTTTTTTATTAGGACCTGGAAAAAGTCTAATAGACTTTGTCATCACATTTTTGTCCTAGTCTTATTTTAATCCAGGTAACCTATATTCCTCCACTTCTTTCACCTAGTATATCTTCTTGAATGGCTAATCCTTTTTTTATTTTTTCTTTAGATAACATTGTCCACTATATTACAGGTCTTGGCAGTAATTTTTATCCCTCTTTTCTGTATTACATTATGAAAACTAAGTTTATAAATTACAGGACTTCTGCGGAACAGGGGGAAAAAAAAAGTATTTCCACAGGTTCCCAAGTCCCTGTCAGAGGTGATTGTTAATGTCACCATGTATACGGACTATTATTATTTCCCAATTAGTAAATTGTTTACATGTTGTTGATGACATTTTTAACACTTAACCTGTAGTTACTGGTTGATTAATTTGCTCCTCTTTCCACGAGGGGGCATGGTAAAGCTTATGTAGCCATCTCATACCCAATGTATCAATAATAATGTCAAAATAATATAAACCTGCAATTTTTTTCCACTTCTGTTTTTTATCACAACTCGGTACCCTTCTTCTTTTCTCCAATTCAGGTTTGTGATTCCTTTTTTAAGAGAGAAAATTATTTCTTTCAGAAATTATTATGATTCTCTGTATTTGTAGAAAATATTTTCCATTCCTCAGCTGTGTAGAATTCAGACTTCTGTGGTTTGTGGGCTCTGCTGTATTTGAAAGTGGAGCATATGACAACAATATATTGAACTTAAAGTGTATGATAACAGGCTTGGTTTTTTTCAGATTCAGAAATATCTTGGCGAGTCCCTTGAAATGGCTCTCAGAAATTTGTGTGGGCTGCTGAACTGCTGTGTTAGAAGCAGTGCAGCCAGATTAACCCACCAAAGAATTCTTATTATTTCCTGGAGTCCTGTAAAAGAAAAACTGTTTTTTTGGGTTCCCATTCTGGTCTCAGGAAAAATAACCAATTAAAGTGAAACTTTTTAAGGAAGGTGGGGCAGAAATGAGTAGTGAAACGATATGAACTATAGTGGGAATGTTACATTTCTGATGGCATGGATGAGGAGAAAGATGACTTGATAATGAAGAAGTAGATAGAAGAAGGGGGAGTTGTCACCTGGGTTGATTTTACCATTTCTTAAAAGTGCTCAAATAATATAATGATATGAAAATCTGTGGCTTTATCTTGTAAGATGTTCATACAGAGGAAAGGAACTCCCACAAGTTCCAAACATAAAACTAAACCACTGTTTGTACTGTTAATATGTCACAGATCTAAGGCCATCTCTTTCTTAACAGGAAGCAAAAGATGGACAGGATTAATGGACTAATGGCTTTGGAGGTCCTCAGATTGACTAGACAGGTGAAGAGAATTGCTTCTGTATCTTGGTCTGGACTCCCCAAATCCTATGTGTCTTAGGACATTATATGCCTTGTACATATGGCTGTATGTGATGCTTAACTCCTTTTCATCTGAAGAAGGTCTGTTGTCCTTCAGCAATCTTGGAGGATCACTTGAACAAACATATTTTGACTTCTTATCCAGGGCAGTGTGAGCCAATAGGATATGAGAAGCAGCACAGGAGAGCAGCAGGAAGACTGAAAAGACCCTAGATTATGCAAAGACTGCCCAGTCATCCCTGCAAAATAGCAGGTGAGGCAATGACAAAAAACTGAAGAGATAAATTGTGGTTTGATGACGAGAAGTAACAAAACCAAAATTAAAATATGGGACAGCTGAAAGAAACAATGAACAGAACAGAAAACACAAAGCTGAATTACCTTCAAAACAGAAGAAATGAAAAAAATAAGGGTCGTGGGTGATACAGTGATATAGTAAAAATCGAGTAATGCAGAATTAGAAGAGAAGCACACTTACAGAAATCACATATAGGTACCTATAAAAATGTTTAACAAACACAATGTAGGATAAATTGACACAATTTCTCCATATGTAAGCTTTACAGAGAAAAGCTTTAAAATGTAAATTATAGTTCTAAAATTGACATATACATGTATCTATTTACCATTCTAAGTTACTTCAGCATCCAGCATCAGCTCATATTTATATCTACTATGTAAATTTTGGACAATATAATCAATGTATTCATTTTATAATTTGATTAGGTTTTGACATTTTTCTTCCCAAGTGAGAATTTATAATACAAATATTCAGCATATGAAAAAGGGACTAAAGGAAATATGAACAGATGAAAACCAAGAAGATGTCAAATTTGGATGAAGTTGTCCTTGGCAGGATAATGATACAATATGTGACTCAATTAAAAATGCTGAACAACTGAGAATCAGAACATGAAGTGCAACCTCAATAACATTAATAATCATAACAAAAATAATAAACCCAACTATTTTCCAGTGGATGGGTACTTACTGAATGTATGTGAATATGTATAAATATTCACATACTCACTCTCACCCATAACTACACATTTCAATTAGGACACAGAATATTTAAGTATTAGAGAGCCTTTGTATCACATATGAAATATTTCTTTTATCTAGACAAGTATTTTGTTGGGTGACATTTCTCATTGCAAAGAGAGAAGCAATTTCCTAAGTATGTAAAAAGTTAGTTGCCCTTCCTAATCATGGAATCACTGAATGGTAGGGACTGGAGGGGAGCTTTGGAGATCATCTAGTCCAACAGCTCTCCCAAAACTGGTTTACCTGAAAGTAGCTGCAAAGCATCATTCCCAGGTGAGTTTTGGATATCTCCAGAGAAGGAGACTCTACAACCTTTCTAGGCAGCCTGTTCTAGTGCTCTGTAACCCTCAAACTACAGACGTTTTTCCTTATACTCAGATGGGCCCCTTGTCCTGTCTGAGAAGAGTCTGGTCCCATCGTCTTGACACATGTCCTTTAGTTATTTGCAAGTGTTGATGAGATCCCCTCCCAGTCTCCTCTTCTCCAGGCTAAACAGAGCCATGCCTCTCAGCCTTTCCTTATAACGGAAGTGCTCTTGATCATCTTTGTACCCCTCTGCTGGACTCTCTCCAGTAGTTCCCTGTCTTTCTTGAACTGGAGAGTCCAGAACTGGACACAGTTATTCAGATGTGGCCTCGACAAGCCAGAGTAGAGAGGGAGAATAACCTCCCTTGACCTGCTAGCCATGCTCTTTTCAATGCACCCCAGGACACCATTCGCCTTCTTGGCCTCAAGGGCACATTGCTGGTTCATGGTCAACTTTTTGTCCACCAGGACTCCCTCTCTGCAGAGATGCTTTCCAGTGAGTCACCTCAGTAGAGATGCTTTTCCAGCGAGTCACCTCAGTAGAGATGCTTTTCCAGCATGCACCTGTACAGGTGCATGGGTTTCCTCCTCCCTAGGTGCAACACCCTAAACTTGCCGTTGTTGAATTCATTAGGTTCCTCTCTGCTCGACTCTCTAGTTTATCCAGGTCTTCCCAGATGGTGGCACAGCCTTCTAGTGTGTCAGCCACGCCTCCCAGTTCTGCGTCATCAGCAAAATTGCTGAGGGTACACTTTGAACACTGACCCCTGGGAAACACCCCTATTTACCAGCCTCCAACTGCACCCTGTGCCACTGATCACAACCCTCTGAGCTCTGCCACTCAGCCAGTTCTCAACTCACCTCATTGTCCACTCGCCTAATTCACGCTTCCTAAGCTTACCATGAGGAAGTTATGGGAGACAGCATCAAAAGCCTTGCTGAAGTAGTGGTAGACAACATCCACTGCTCTCCTCTCTACCCAGCCATTCATTCCATCATAGAAGACTATTAGACTGATCGCATGATTTCCCTTGTATGAATCCTTGGTGACCACAGACCAGAATGTCACTGGCCCTTTGGTGACAAGGGCACATTGTTGGCTCATGGGTAGTTTGCTATCTACTAGGACCCCCAGATCTTTCTCCTCAGAAATGCTTTCCAGCAGGTCTGCCCCTAAGCTATATCAGTGCCCAGAATTATTCCTCCCCAAATGCAGGACCCTACACTTGCTCTTGTTGAACCTCATGAGGTTCTTCTCTGCCCAGCTCTCTGGCCTGTCCAGGTCATGCTGGATGGCAGCACAGCCGTCCCAGTTTGGTGTCATCAGCAAACTTGCTGAGGATACCCTTTGTCATTGGTGAATATGTTGAACGAGACTGGACCAAGTATTGACCCCTGGGGGACACCACTGGTTAGAGGTCTCCAACTCAACCCTGCTCTATTATAGAATCATAGAATCATAGAATCATAGAATCATAGAATGGTCCAGGCTGGAAGGGACTTCCAAAGTCTGACCTCGTCGCAGTCAGCAGGGACACCCCCAACTAGACCAGGTTGCCCAGGGCCTCCTGGAGCCTCCCCTTGAATATCTCCAGGGAAGGGGCCTCAACTGCCTCCCTGGACAACCTGTTCCAGTATCCCACTACCCTCAGAGTAAAGAACCTATTCCTAATATTCAATCTAAATCTGCTCTTCACCAGCTTGAAGCCATTGCCCCTTGTCCCGTCACTGAAGCCCTTTGTAAACAGACTCTCCTCAGCTTTCCTGTAGGCCCCCTTCGGGTACTGCAAGGCTGCTATGAGGTCTCTCCAGGCTGAACAACTTGCAACCCCAGCTCCCTCAGCCTGTCCTTGTAGCAAAGGTGCTCCAACCCCCTGATCATTTTTGTGGCCCTCTTCTGGACCTGCTCATTCGATATGAAACCAAGAATAGAATCTGGCATTTAACGTTAATATTGTGTCTATGCAGATTAAATATTTAAACATAAAGCAACCATTGCACAGATTTAAAGGCTAATCTGGACCTAAGCCTAAAAATACAGCTTAATTTAATATATCACTAAGAATTTCACAATGTTTAGCCTGAATATTGAACCTTATTATCAGCTTAATCTCCTTGTCTTTAGAAAGGTGAATATTGCAAACACCATTTAAAAAGCCTTATAGTTTTACAGAAAAAAAGTTAATATTGAGCCATAGGCTTTAAGTCTATATTTCTCATGCAGAGGCTTTTCCTATTATGTGGATATCATTTCCTATCATCACCTTACTATCACAATGAGGAATGCATTTCCTAGTACCTATCTTTTGGGGTGCTCAAGAATTTTTTGCATAAAACTGATTCTCATGCTAGATGCTCAGCACTTTTAGAGTTAAAGCAATAATGATTTTACTCATTTTCATCTTTTGAAAATTAATGCAAGATCCTTAAACATTCTGATTGTATCATTTCTCATGTTTAGTATGTGCCCTAGAGCAGGTTGTACAGATGCAGCCAGGATGAATGTTAAGTGTGCCCTCAGGCTGACTAGTTAATCTAGTTAAGAACCTGTTTCAAAAGATGTGTCTGAATTGTGATGTATACAGCAGGAAAATACTTCTTTTTTATTGTGCTGCTCTTGGGTATATCATATTGGGAAAACTCTCAGTGATACGTTGAGACCAGTGTTTGATGAATCGTTGAAACTGGGCTGAAATGCTTTAGAAAAATGGTGCATTCAATGCATTTTATCTCTTTTTATAACTCACACACTATCTGCAGGCATATTTCTATATTAAAATAACATTTAATGACCCTGGAAGCAGAAGTCCTGATTTGTTTCAGTAAATAACTGTTTTAATATACCTGACAGCTAATCTCTACATTCTTTTCTTCTCTCCTCTCCCTCACCTTTCTGCTGCAGTGGACCTTCAAAGCAGAAAGGCCTTTGTTCAATAGCTTTGATAATTTGCCCAATATCCCACGCTCAGTGCAAATTAACGCAGGGCACTTTCACAAAATAATTTATTACTTCATGGATAGAGGCAGCTCTGCACCCATTAATTTAAATACAGTCCTTAGATTCTACTTTTTGATTTTAAAAAGATTAAGTTAAGTTTTTATCTGTTTTGGCATACACTGGATAATTTAATACTGTCTACCAGTTAATGTGTCTGAACAGTGTTCAATGGATTAAGAAGCAATGAGCTGAATTTCTGAGTACTGTTCATGTTTAAATGAGCTTTCTGCCCCTGGTTTCAATTTAAATCATTACCGCTAAGATTAGGTGGCATAGTCCCATGTAGGTTTTATCTGAATGAGCTTTAGAGATGTTCAGCTAAATGTATTTCTGATAATTAAAATAAAATCCATCAACATAGTTCTATGGTACACTGTTAAAATGATTACAGAGACACTTTTTTTTTCCCATTCCAGCTCATAACAATTCATACCAAGGCTGTGCAAAGTAGCATATTCATAACAAAAATAAAGAATAATAATAAAAATGATCGTTAAATGTGAGAATCTGGGTGGTCAAATATTAGTTTGGGGGATTTCACATCAATGGCATTTTATGCTTTCAGCCTGAATGAGAAGCTCGACAGTTTTCAAAAGATAAATGCTGCCATCTTTCAAAAAAATTTTTAGATCTCTTTTTTCAGATCACTAACATTATATATGAATATTTGGATATAGGAACATCAGTGTTCTCTCTATATTACAAGATGAGAATTATACACACAATACTCAGCAGCTATACCTTTTTAGAATTAAAAACATCAATAATTTATTTGGTATTATCATATGCAGTAATTTGAACATTTTACTCCATACAGAGTTGTAGTTAAATGAAAAGTACTTTATTCTTCACATAAGTATTAAGGGTAAAGATTCCTCAGTGTTATTTTTGTTAACATGTACAGTAACATGCAGTACAGATTCAGCAACATGCTCTGTTTTTTAGAAAAATCTAAGTTATGCTAATTTCCAACAGGTTATCCTCATCCTAGTTAATTTTAAAATGTTTCTTATATCTGGGATGCAAGCCGTATATCATAAATAAATAAGTAAATAAATCCCAAACAAAAAACAATAGCAACAAAACAACTAAACAAATCCAACCTGGAAAATGCAAAATAGCTCTTGCAAAATGGATTTAACTCCTAGACTTATTGGCAGTCTAAATACTCCACACATATATCAAAGGGTTTTGACATCACTCTGAACGAAGGCTTTGAGAGCAGTTGTGTATATCTTGCAGAGATGATAAAGGGCCTCCTGAAAATATACCACTTGAAAATCAGATTCATGGCAGCAAGAAGATCAAACTATACGGATTAGAAACAGCTGCAAATAAATTAAAATTATTAAAAAATAAATAAGTATTCTTATAGAATCATAGAATTGTAAAATAATTTGAGTTGGAAGGGACCTTTAAAGGTCATCTAGTCCAACTTCCCCTTCAATGAGCAGGGACATCTTTAATTAGATCAGGTTGCTCAGACCACTGTCCAACCTGACCTTGAATGTTTCCAGGGATGGCACATCTACCACCTCTCTGGGCAACTTGTTCTAGTGTTTCAACACTGTCATCATAAAAAATGTTTTCCTTATATGCAGTCTCTTTTAGTTTAAAGCCACTACCCTTGTCCTATTACAACAGACCCTGCTAAAAATTTTTTCCTCATCCTTTCTGTAGGCCTCCTTTAAAAATTGAAAGGCTGAAATAAGGTCTCCTAGGAGCTTTCTCCATGTCAAAAATCCCCAACTCTCTCAGCTTTTCTTCATAGGAGAGATGTTCCAACCCTCTAATCATTTTTGTTTTCTTAGAAATTCTTCTTTGAGACATTAAGTTTCAATTTGGTTCAGTAATCTGAAATTTAAACAATTTGATCAAACAAGATATTTGAAGTTTTTTGGCCAAGAGATTGAAAAAAATTCCTGACAAGTTTCAGTGATTCACTACTTTTACAGGACAAGATAACTATAATGATCATTTTGACTGAGTTTATAATGGGACAGGAAAACTAGCACGTCTTTCAAATACAGTAATTCACAGTTGAACTGGAACATGATTTTATGAAGACATTCAATCTTGATTTAAGTTTTTATTACATATGGGTTAGTTATTTTTCACGATTTTCTCATGTATTTATCCCTATCAAAACAAACATAATCACAATGAACACAATCAAATGAAAACGTCATAACACTGAACAATGCCAATTTTATTGAAAAAAACTGAAGTTTCACATGCTGTTATGTCAAAGCATTGCTTAATTCATGACTGAAGAAATATTCTGCGCTGAAGTTTAAATAAGAGAATTTTCCCAATTAATTACTACAGCAATCAATTTGATACTGTGTTTCTTCCTGGAATAACATTTCAGTTTTTAATAGTGAAGGTGAGACAAGATCAAATTTTTGATAATTTTTTGTGACAGTAAGTAGGCTATTCAAGAAGCTACGGTTTCCTGTTTGTACAACAAAGACTGCTACAACACAGTATCTGATGAATACTTGTGCTGGTTTTGTCTGTGATAGAGTTAATTTTATTCATAGTAACAAGTATGAGGCTGTGCTTTGGATTTGTGCTGGAAACAGTGTTGATAATACAGGGATGCTTTTGTTGTTGCTGAGCAGTGCAGAGTCAAGGCCTTTCTGCTCCTGACACCACCCCACCACTGAGCAGGCTGAGGATGCACAGGAGGCTGGGAGGGAACACAGCTGGGACGGCTGAACCCAATTGACCAAAGGAATATTCTGTATCATGTAAGATCATGCTCAGCACAAAAAACTGGAGTAAGAAGAAGAAAGGGGGCCAATGTTGAGAGTGATGGAATTTTTCTTCCCAAGTAACTGTTATGTGTAGAGCCCTATTTTTCTGGAGATGGCTGAACACCTGCCTGCCGGTGGGAAGCAGTGAATGAATTCCTTGCTTTTCTTTGCTTGTGTTGTGCACAGCTTTTGCTTTACCTATTAAAATGTCTTTATCTCAATCCACTAGTTTTCTCTTTTTATTCTTCTGATTCTCTCGCACTGGGGGAAAGCGAATGGTGTCCAGTTGCTGGCTGGGGTTAAACCGTGACAATACTTCCATTAATGTCAGCAGAATTTAGATAAGAGTTACATTCTTAATGGTGATACTGGTATTGGAAATACAGTTCTTTTATTCAAAAGATTATCTATATCTCACATGATCATTTTAAGAAAGGCCTTTAGGAATCCTTATTTTATAGCATTTACCTGTTAGTCTTCAGTCTTGGGTATTATTTAGTCTCTGGTAGTAAGCCACATATTATTGATAAATATCTTAGTGCAAGTGAAATTTTCATGAGAAAAGAAAGATACTTGGCCATGCTTTAATTTTTCTGTATAGGCAATGCTTGTAACTGTACTCCGTCTTTTTCACCATGCTCATTATTACACTTTTGATTAAGTCAGCTGTGAAAGCATTAGTATTTAAAATATAAAAAGATAATTGGTACCAAAATATAAACATAAAATAAAATTGTCATAAATCATAAGTCAAATGCTTTTATATGCCAGAATTAAGGTAGCCCATGCAGCTTTAATTTTGACATCTTATTGTGTATGCTATTACAGTATTTTACAGGTTTTGATACTAGTCTTGCTGCTTTCAGCTAGGAGGAGATATAGCTCAGTAAATTAATTAAGACAGGTCTCTATACCTCAATGTAGCAAAATTTTACAGAGGATTGTAAAATTATTAATATTTTCAAGCCCTTTTTGTGTATTTGCCACCATGTTGGTTGGTCTTAAGCACTGGTTGTATAAAACACATGCATAAAATTATATCCCCACACACAGCTCTAAGAAGGGCACATTTTGTAAAAACTCAGTTGCTTCTGAAAAATGTTCATCTTGGTTTTCAAAATATTTATTCATTTACATGCAAATTTTTATGCTGAAATGCAAAAAAAAATCTTTGACCAAACAATTTGCCCCATTGCTTTTTGCATGTAAAGTTTCTTACACTCATTTTCAGCTCAGAAAACAAATGTAATCCAGAGGATCTAGAGAAGCCTCAATTAAATGGAATAGGCATTTTGGCTATAATCAGACTACACCAACAAGACATTTAGCTCTTAGAAATATTTTTCACTGAGTTGTACAAGCAAAATTCTTGTAATGAGCCTTTCAAATGCATTTACTTGGAAGAGGTTTATTAGAAAAGTTAATATAAAGTGAAAAGAATACAGACAATTTATAACTCCTCTTTGCCTAAAGTTTTTGGTAAAAACTTGATTGATTGATCCAACAATCCTGATTGAAAACTTTTTATGACTAAGATGGTTCCAAACTTAAAAAAAGTATATATAGTGAACGTAGTATATTTTTTATATAGCATCTATATATCATATATTATTTCTTGGGAAGCTGGTTCTTACATGAAATAGAAGTAGATAGAAATGGTTCAAGGAAGTATAGATTTTTTTTTCGTCATTTGTTGTTGAGGTTTTTTTTTGTTTGTTTGTTGGGTTTTTTTTTTCCCCTGAGATTTTGTTATTATATAACTGTCCTGGCTTTTAAAAATGTGAATATGTTGCACAGTCCTCAAATTTTCTCAAAACTATATTTTTTTTCTATATTGTGTACTTTTAGATATTAAACATATCTCTGTAATCCTAGAGGTACTTTGAATATATTAAATGATTTAAAAAAGGTGTACTCTATTTCTGCTCAGATCTCTTTTAGTATTATGATATTCTGACATGTGAAACAATGTTTTGTTTAACACATTGGTAGCCAATTATTGTCACAAATGATAAACCAAAAGTGAACACAGCACAAACCCATTAAACAACTTCCCAGTTCAGCTTGAGTGATACAACATCACATTTCTTGTGGCTTTTAAAAGACTTAAAAGTGTATAATTTACAGTGTGGCTGGAATTTGTTAAGCAAAGTAGATATTGACATCGATATAATTTTAATTTTAATTTTTGAAAGCAATACTTCACACTTTTCTCAGTTACTTACTAGACTGAGAAATTATGTTAAGATTATCCAAGATGCCAAATAAAAAATCTTGAAAGAAAAAAATAAAGAAAATAACAAGAGTGGAATGAAATATATTCAGTGTATCGGCTACAATTTAATTTCAGTTCTTCATATAAATATTTTTAGCAAGGGGTTTTGGTAAAAAAGTTATGCAGCCCCAGATTTTAATTCACTCAATAATTAAAAAACATTCTATAATAAAAATAAAAATTAGGAGAACCTAAATATCTTCTTTGGTATTCATATGAGTGCCACTAAGCTGTGTATTACATGCTGCAGGAAAAAAAGACACAATGAGTGCTAAGCACAGACCTTAACTTCCCATGAACATTAATAATACATGAAGAAAAGTGCTTAGCCAGACATTCAAAGAGAATTGCAGTCATGGCCTTGCGTTGCTCTTACAGGCTAATGTGTCAGAATGACAGCTGCTACCTATTCCCTGCAGCACAGTCTTTATTCATGTTGTAACCATGCAACGAGGGTAGGATTCCTGCATTCCTAGTCTACTCTAGGGGGGGAAATACATTCTTAGATAGCATTCTTTTAGTTCTGATTTTTATTTTAAAAGGATAGGTTTGCATGCCAAGAAAAACATAATTATGGAGAAATTTCATTATAATAGCCACTATTGTGCTTTATTTTATGAAGTGTTTATGTATTCTTTTTGTATGGATGCAAAACCAAATACGGACTGCAGTTATGCATTATGAACGATTTATGGAAAATAAAATTACTTTTAAAACCCATCGACATTAAAGGATTTATAGGATAAAATTGACTGTCTGAGTTTCTGGTAATCAATTCCGTTATTAATAATGAAACAACTACCATGACTCTAGTTTTCAAAAATTAGTATGAACTTGTATGAATTGTATGAATTCAGGACATTCCTGGAAACTTCTGATGAACTAGTAGCATTGGTTGTTCCAAGACCTAAATCCACCAAAATCCTTCATTTTTTCAAGAAACATGTAGAAGGAGACATTACTCTTAGCTTTCGTGAGGTTTTCTAATTGGAGTATTTTACATAAAAAATAAGGCAGTAGTTTTTAAAATATTCATTATCTACTGTTTCCAGTTGCCCTTATTCCTGTCTTTGGTTTTAAAAGACCACAGTAAACAGTAATGCACAAAATCAAGAATCATAAAAAGAGTATAATGAACAAAAATGGAATAACATAACACAGTCTAGTAGGACAAGCTTGGTATAACTGTTGAAAAGTAAGCTCCATTTTATGTCAATACTCAAGTGATTTGGCACCGGACTTTACAGAAAGTATGAAATTACATATGCGTAATTAAAATGTTTAATGAATACACAAATACTAGTAGGTTTTGTTTAAAAACATTGATACATACTTGTTGCCCCATTACACTTGGGAATCAGAGCTTTCATCTGGGGGAATAAAATAGTCATGTAACAGATTAAAAATTGGGAGCTCAGTAGTGTGCAAAGAGCTTGTGAGATATAAACTGGCTCAAACTATTTCTTTCACAGAAACTGATGACATTGTCAGGGAATTTGATATTTCTCAGTATTTCAAAGGATGTAGAAAAAATTGCTACAAGAGACACTCATTCCACCTTATTTATGCCCATGATGAGAAATGGACAGTTCATTCAGATAAAATGAAATCTTTACTGTCAGTCTTCATTGTCTGCTGACTAGATTTTCAAACAAATACTTGGATGTGTTCTTTAACTCTATTGCTCATGTAATGGAAGAGGGCCTGGTAGATGTGCACAAAGCTATGGCTTCATCCTCTTCAAAATCTGTCATTAAAACATTTTTTGCCATCAGAAGAAGTGAACAACAGGAATAAGTTAGTAACTGTGGAGAGCCTTTCTGTTCTATGGGTGCTCTCTGTTACATACTGTAAAGTGTTTGGGTTCATGAGTGTAAGCACCTATCGCCCCATTTTCACAGAATTTGCTTGAACGTTCCCATTGCTTTGCATTTTTCTTCAAGGAAGGGATCTTCTCCTACTACTTTGCAGATGCCTTCAGTATTTGTGCAAACAAACGTGAGAGGAGACAAAGAGCAAGGATCTATATCACAGACAGAAAGTTCAGGAAAATAAAGACTACATCTGAAGAGAACTGCAGCAGAGGGTATGACAAGGTGGTCTGCTGACTGTACCAGTGCTCCAGTTCTTGAAAAGAAGTAAGGACATTAAACTCTATTGTAACTGCTGAACTACAAAGCAATCCACAAGGAGTAATCATGCTAAAACTGTACAGCAATGTATATCTTCAACCACAACTCAGAATCATGCAGATATAAGAGGTATGGAAAAGATTCTTGGTGACAAAGTAAGTAAATATTGCCACAGAATTTAGGGATGTTTCCTTGAGGTTTTGTGTTATGGGAGGCATGAAATCATTATCATACTAACCTATGAATTCTGTCAGAAGAAAATGCTTAAACAGAAGTTAATTTCATTGGGATTGAGATAGGGACTGTAATTTCATATTTTACTATCTGCAAGCATTGTCTACTCTACTTTTTTTCTCAGTAATTCAGGGCTTGTGGGTTTTAGTATGTTAAATATGTAAAATTAAATAATGAAAATATAGCAGTTGTTCACGAGGTTAGCTTTGCTTGCCTCCTGTGTGTCATTCAGGTAACTGCTGCCTTGTTTCCCGCAGCAGCAGCTGTGTTGTGTTCCATATGTTTCTTCATTGTACAGACAAGTTGCACACTCTATATTCAGAACAATATTCTTTGGAAGGCTGAAATCTTTGCTCATTTGCACCAGCTGTGTCCCCTCTCTAATTCCTAAGATGGCTTTTTGACTCTTCCCTGCCTATCATATTTCTGTGTGCTGCTAATTCATGCCAGGCCAATTTGCTGGTTATATTCTTTTTTTCTCTTCCCTTTGCTTTTATGCACATTTGGTTTTGCATGTTTTAATATTTTTTTTAATATTTCTTTTCCACAAGACACACTTAATTCCATTGCAATGTGTGTACCATTCCAGATGAACCCTTCAGATGATGATATCAAGAAAAATATTCTAATACCCTCATATTACAGATTGCACCGATTAGCCTTCAGACATGAGTCACAAGTTACTTAATCCTATCCCATGCTAGTGGTTTTAACAACTAAGTGCTCCTGAAAAGCTAAAGGTTCAGTTTCTGGACAATTAATACCTGGAGACCAATCCTTTCTGCATCATTTGAAATCAAGTTGTAGTGGTGCATACCTGATTTGGCAATCAGTCATAAATCAAAGTGTCAAGACGTTTTGGCTTCAGGAGCTGAAAACAAAGTGCATTGAATTCTGCTTCTAGAATAATTCATAATTCTTGGAAGCCCCGAAATATAAAAGAACATATTCCTATAAAACTAATTAGTGCACTTGCCCCTATGGGGTCACTTTTTTGGCCTATTTTAATACAGCCTTTAAGATGGGTTTGCCTTTTGTGATATTTATGAATAACATTGCTTTTTTTTACAAAAAGACTAACTTTCTTTTAGTGCAAGAAAGGTAAATGGTAAATACAAAGGTGTGAAGTTCTTTATTTCCGTTTCTGAAACAAAAGTGGTGTATGTTTGAAATTTATTAATGTGACAGCCAGTGTACTGAAGGCAGTAGAGGAGCCATCAGTGAATGGAAGTGAAGTAATTATTAGAGGCAGAAATTGAAGAAAAGCAGAAAGAATGTATAAAGAACAGAACTGAGAGAAGTGGGATGTAGAAGCGAGATTTGCATAGCATGTATTATGATGGAAAGGTGTTGCTTTGAAATTAAAGTAGAGAGTGCAACTTCAGCAAATGATCATCACCAGAAGAGTTTCTTTGGTTGACATATATTAATGCCATGGTTGTTGCAAGACAGGTTGCATGATGCATGCTTTACAACGAGAAATGAGATGGCTTTGAGGAGGCTTTAAAAACAAGTATTTTAGCTAAAATAACGTTGTAGGGACAACTAACCATGGGCAGAATTCTAACAGGAAATTTTAAAAGTGGGAGTTTTAAAAGTAAGAGTTTCAAAATAAGAGATTCTGAGAGGATGGATTGCTAATTTATTTTGCAGGATTTGTAAACTATTTATTTCATTTACCCACCTCTGTGGAAGGCATTTGCTAAACAATTAATTTTGACTTTGAGGAACAATACCATAACATTAATGGCTTATAAATGAGAAGTCTCACCATGGCAACCAAGAAAAGAACCAGTTCTTCAGAACTGTCAGAGCTCCCACAGCTGCTGCTGTTGCTCAAGAGAAACCTGCTGTCTCAACTTACTGTGCTTTTGGACTTATTTCTGAAGGTCAGACCACAGTTTTGAGGGTCACAGTCAAGGTTTTTTCCTCTTAAGAAAAAGAGAATTAATTGCTACCCCTGGGAGAAAGTTAAAAAAATACCCAATATTTCTTGCTCCTATTGGGGGTTGGAGTTATAATATGAAAAATAATTAGATTATAGAATTTAATACCTTGGGACATGGCAAAGATCTGGCAAAATTTTAACAACTACTCAGAAAAATTAAAACTTTTGGTCATATGTTGCTTCTTTTCAACGGAAACAATTTAACAACTATGGTTTAGCAGAGAGGAACCATTGATAGGAATCTGGGTTCGTTCATAAACTGTACAGATGTGTGATGCATGACCATGCATACCGGAAGAAGCTTGAAGAACTCCAGCTGAACATGTTGCATGGAAAGAAAAGCATAAGAGATATTTAATTTTTTTTTTTTCCAGTAGATGTTGGTACTGGTCATCAAGCTTTAGAAGAAAATGGACTACAGAAATGTCACCATAAATCTCTCCTCAGAAAAGAACCTAAAATAGTCACTGTCAAACGAAAATAATTGCATTTCCCCAAATGAAGTAGTACAGCACAGTGAGTGTTCATGCACAGGAGGTGAAGGTTCCTAATCAGTAACTGTGTGTCTTAGTCATATCACTCAAGTGAGTGGAAGCCAGTTTGAAAAAAGCCCATATACATGGAAAAAAACCCCAAATTATTTACATTATTTGCATAGTTTATCACTGATGAATGTGGATATGCCAGGTGATAGTGAATAAATAAATCTGTAAAGAAAAAAAAACAAAGAGTAAATGGAAAATTATGTTTCTCATTTTATTTATAGGTAGCTGAAATATCTACCTGTAAAAAAAAAAAAAAGCCTTGTTCAGTGTCAGAAATTAAACTTGTAGCATCTCCAGAGATAGAATCTTAATTTTATGTGTTATACCAGAGCTACACATCTGTAAAGTTCTGCAAGTATGGGATCTCTCCAATACCCAAAAGACTTTCAGGTTTTAATATTAAAGACTATTGGGCTTAGAAACAGGAAAAAGAACACCATGGTTAACACTGTTAGTTGCAAAAATTAGAATCATAGAATCATAGAATGGTTAGAGTTGGAANTCGTTCCAACAGGTCTGTGTCCTTTCTATTTTGAGGACTCCAGAGCTGCACACAGTACTCCAAGTGGGGTCTCACGAGTGCAGAGTAGAGGGGTAGAATCACCTCCCACAACTTGCTGGCCATGCTTCTCTTGATGCAGCCCCGGATGCTGTTGGTTTTCTGGGCTGCCAGTGCACACTGTCGCCTCATGTTGAGCTTCTCATCCACCATCACTCCCAAGTTCTCCTCAGGAGAAAAATTAGCTTTTACTAGAAATTTACACATTTCTTCAGGAATAGCCAAAAGTGTACACTGCAAAAGAAGTGCAAACGACAACAGTCTATCGACACTTTTCTTCATGTCACTCAAAATTCCCACCCTCCCCATTTTCTTTTTATTTTGCTTTACATCCTGCAATAGCAGCCAGGAGGGAAATGGACTTCCAATTTTACCTGATTCTGTAATTGCACTGGATTCAAGTGACTTCAGTGATTTGATGTGGCACATTGATTACAATCACATCAAATGGAGAATGAGACTCAGAGGGAAAATGTTGTTTCTTTCATGGACTCTATGTAACTAAAATTGTGTATAAATCAGAAATAGACATACATAAGTTGGTTGCAGGCTTAGCTATTGCTTATGTAATTATATTGCATTCTTATTAGATTTCTTTGAAAAAGGCGAAATAGACTGGGATCACAACAAATAGTTTCAGTGAAACAACAATAGTAACTATGGCGTTATTTCACCTTTTCTGAAAAAGAATAAACTCTGAAGGTAGTACGGCTACAATACATGATTCTTTGGGAGTTTCAGAATAACATGCCCAGCAGGAGATCAGAAATCCCACTTTTCTTCATACTGACTTTTGCATTGTTGTAGAGAGAAATATATTTATTGCGTGCAATGCTTGTAATAGGCATCTTGGAACATGGCCGTACCTCACTAAGCAAGTAAAACAACAACAGTTTTGAAAGAAATTTTGCTTAGTTATTTAACACTGTTCAGTTGTATGATACCTTTGAGAACAGAGAGAAGAGACGATAACAGCATGGTATATGCAAAATGCTGTGACTGTTCTAGATTTTGGGAAGCTGCTATTCAAAGACAGATAAAAAAATATTTATGCTTAAAACTCATTACAACAGTGCTAAAAGAGTATCTAGCAATCACTGGAATCACCATAATGAAGTTATTATTTATTTTAGTATTTTCCTGTTTCCAGGACTAAAATCTGTACTCATCACCAGGTATTAACCCAGCCTGTAAGGCTTTATAACTGAAGAGGTGAAGAAAATTATTTGTGAATTTCAGAGACATCTTGAAATTTATGGGTTGCAAAATTTTTTTTGTTCACAATGTTGAATTACAAAGTGCTGTAAATCAAGATTTATGAGTTATTCTCAAAAAGTGTGTGAAGAAATGTATGACTGGAATATCTCTGTGGACATGCTTGACTTCAAGATAATTTACATTTTTATAATTATCAAATATCTCAGTAAGTGCAATTAATGCGTATTTCATTGAAAACTGGTTAACTGATTCTTTAGATCCTTACTGAATTGATAGCACAAGGAGATCTGCCCTGTCCAAATATTTTGGCATGATATGTTATGTCTGGTATATCATATGATCTAAGTTTTTACATCCCTTATTGTGTCATTGTCAGAATGACCATAGAAGGCAAGAAGTGCAACTGCACTTTTTTTCATTTATGATGATAAAATTGGTACCCATAACTGTGGGCATGATGCAAGACTTCCACAGTATTTGTTTACGTCTTTTCCAACATTTCAGTTTTATTCCCCTCTTTCTGTGCATATGAACACACGTATATATATGTACATGTGTATATATATGAAGAAATAATTATAGCTCCTTTCTCCCCCTCCACCAAATATCTAGGATTTATTTTAATTTGGACTCATACTAGCCTTGCTTCATTCAATCAACTTCTAGCTTTGTATTCCAGGATGGGTACACTTTGTGACTTGGGGCAATTTCTATATAGCATTTATATCTTTGCCTCTTGAAAATTATCTGCCTTCAAGATTGATCATCACAGATAGACTTGATATGAATGGTTAGGTAGTAAATCTTAATTTTTGCAGTGACACAAATATGAAAATGAGATATAGGTATTATGATAAAAGACAATGCTGTGGTAATCCTAAGGACCTTTTTATATATGACTTTATAGTTTTGTTTATTCACAAGAATGCATAGGTAATTTATGTAGTTTCCTGATGTGAGATACCTTGTAAATCAGCACTATCGAGTCTACAAATTTTGACACAGATTGTTGGGAAGATATAATATGTTTCAGGCTTAAAAAGATAATGACAGCATTTAATATCTACACATTGAGACAGTCTTCACTGTTTTCTTAGTATCAGCACTCATTCTACTTGTGCTGCCCTCATTCTCACTTTCTGCTTGGTTAGGGCATGGTACATGAACAAGATTGGGTGTGAAAACACACATATGTGATCATGTGATGGCCCATGGCAGTATGCAACATACTAGGTGGTTTTAATTTGGCTTCAGTCTCTGCAGAAATTTGTAACTGATGGTATATATATACAATTCTATTTTTAAAACATAGGACAGGACAGGCTAATGGGTCCATGAACGAACCTTTTACTAGCTATTTTGTCACACCACAAAAAGGAGAAACTTCTTAGTGTTCAACAACATCCAGTCCCTGAATATTTGTGATTTTTTGAAAGACAAGATGCTTTTGCATCTGGCCAGACTGCACAAAGTGCAGAAACACAGGCTCCTTGTCAAATGAAGTTGTCACATATCTCAATGTCCAGCCAAAGAAAGTTATTCAGGATCACACTTTCCAATTTACCCATGTCTATACATAATAGATATATAATACATATGCCTAGGCTCAGAATTGGAATTGGAATTAGAAGATGATGACACCATGTATCTTGTGCCTGTATTTTGGAAAAAGAATGTTCTTCTAGCCAGTAGACTCTACCTATCTTAAGGCAGAGAGGAGGGAGGGGATCATGGTGTAAAGCTAGTTTATGTTAATGCCATCAAAATACAGCACTTCTCTACTTTTTGTTCTAAGAGAAAATATATTGTTAATCATAAATGGTCTAGACTCACTGCCCATATAATGTCTAATGTAAACACTGCACCTGTGAATTTTATTCTTTTGTTTAGGAGAAGTAAAGAAACACAGAGGGACAAGACATGAACACAGACAGACCTTTGGTCTGACCTGGTCTTATCATTTCTGTGTTTTATATTATGAAATATGAGTTCTTTATTCACCCTATCTGGACTTCACAGATCTTGACAACATCACGCTGATTATTTCCTTTTAACCTTTTAACAGTGTTAACCGAACAGAGTTTCTAGACAGGTGAAACATGTCTTGGAGGTATCTCTCCAACCTTACCTGCTTTTCTTCATTGCCATATGGAAAGTACCTGTAGCCTTGTTTATACATTCTGTAATAAATAATATTACTTCAGAAAATGGCTATTAAGGGTGTATGGTGAATCAATACACTGTAATCATTCTGCTTTAAGGGGGCCTGGGTGCCTTAGGCCATTTGAGTAATTCCTTACGTCATATAACACTTATATCACATAGTTCTGGGATAAAGAAACTCCACAGTCCTTACTGAGTTATGAATGATACATGATGCTTCAGCATACAAATCGTATTCCACGACCTTACTGCAACACTTTCAATGCATACGTTTAAGGACTTCTTCTGTGGCAGGGTACTCCAGGCAGGAATGTGAACTCATTCTACCAATGTCAGTTGTCAGTATTGACACACAGCTAGATCCTCTCCTGATCTTACCACGTTGCTGCATAGCTTGTTTGAAGTACCTTTGAAGGACAGAGATCACCTTCAGGTGAACAGCAAAGGGGCAAAAGCCCTGGATGGCATGGGATTCATGCTGTTCTGCTGGCCATAAGAGTTAGACAAATATTTTTAGACCATTTCCACCTGCGTCACCTGATCTATGTTTCTCATTCCCTTGTTCTTGCTTGGCTATAGATTTGCTTGGTGTCTTTAAAGCTTGCTTGTAGGAAATCTGGATGGAGGTGACTGGCATTCCCTTCATCTCCTCATATCCATCACAGGGTACAGTCACAGAGCAGTTGCAGGGCTAGAGACTGTTGACTGAATTAACTCTAGTGAGCCTCAGTTTTTAACAGCATCATGTAAGAGGAACAAGCTTTGGTAATAGTTTTCTGCCAGAGTCTTCTGTTTGGGAAAGTGCTGCACTGTGAAGAAGCACTTTGTACTAATTTGCCACATCATCATGTTTTAATAAGTTATGTTCCAGTGCCTTGCCCAGAAAATGATGGCTGAAAAGGGCTACAACACTCGCTCCCAGGCTTTTGGTTCAGGGAACATATAAACCTACATTGCACTATATTTTCCCTGCAGTCTCGTTCTTAGGACTAAGCTCATCTTAGTCCTCCTCTTTTAATTTTCTTTCTTCTTTTTCCCCATTTGAGCATTTTTGTTCTGCTTATTAGACATAAGCATCTGTATTAGTAAAGTTAATTCTAACAACAATATTTTGCTAAAATCTTTCCATGTCACTGTCAGCTTCTGAAAACACACAATGTGATGCTGCTACTCCATCTGACCCAGTCCCAACTGTGAAGCATAAAACCTGTGTACCTGTGTGTCTAAGTGTACTGTGTGCATATACAGATAGATAAATAGGTAGATATACATATATATATGTTTGTCACAGTTGTGAATTCACTGTCTCATGATGAAAATGCTACATAGTAAGAAAAGTTATTTCAAATATTTACATTTCACTGTGAAAGAGACAAATAATTCCATACTTTTAAATTTCCTATACTTATTTTGTTCTAACCTTCTTGGTTTTCACACAGCTTATTTATGGAAGAGATCTTTTTTTCTCAAATGTTTTAAATAATTTTATCAAAAAGCTAGACTTAATTTTTAAAAATTTAGAAATCAGCAGTTTTGCTAAATTGCTTTAAGTTCTCTAGAGATCCTCCAGCTTTACCTTTTCCCCTCGTTCTTCTTGCTGTCTTTGTTATCTCCCATTTAACTGAGTGATAGCTTTAATAAACACTGAACTCAGTCACGGGTTTAAATTGCACATGGAAAGGAAAAGGCATTAGAGAACTTCATTCTAAATGTCAGCCTTCAAATCATGGATTGCACACATTCTTTTAATATTTCAATGCCTTGCTATATCTAAATATCTATCAGTCTGCACTTTGCTGCCAGTGACCTTCTGTCAAACAGTGATTTGTCAAGTAAGCTTTCTACAGAATCCTGTAAAAGCTCTTCCAGAGGTATGTATAATGGTCTCTAAAATGCAGACCAATTAATGTCTCTGTGACAGAAGGAGTAGCTTTAGACAGAAAATAATCAAGAAATTATTTAAGAGGACAAAAATTGATTCTGTGGTACATAGTCAAAATGGCCACAGTACTTAGACAAAGAGAATAGTGCTATTGAACTTTATTATTCCTGGACTGGACATCAGCTTTGACTGAAGAATGTAACCAAAGGTATAATATACCCTTTTCCACCTAATAAAGTAAGAAATATGTTTTATTTCCAGCTTATTAATTTGAGAATCCATTGAATTTTTCATAAGACAAATACCAGCACAATAAATTCTATCAGCAAGCACTTAAGAAGTGCTCTGGCAGTACATGCATCCTTTTGTCTGTTTAATATATGTCTCCTCAGACCTCACAAACCTTTATTTTTCTTAAGCATGCATAATAGTAAAGCACTTCCTGAACTCTTTGACCACACTTAAAATTGAAAAGACTGCTAAAGAATAACTACCTTGATTTAACATTTTGGTTTGAAAGGAAGAGTCAGCTTTCTAAAAGTAAAATGGTTAGGGTTTTCCTCTATTTTTGTTAGTAATATGTTTCAAGGACTGTCTGAAGGTACACTTATATACAGAAAAGGAAAGCTTCTTTCCTTGAAGCTTTTCTTTTTCTCAATTACAATACAAATTATGTGTATGGATTAAGGCATACAAACACTATCGGTAAAAGCCCACAGAGCAGACTACAATCAAATGGAGCATATTTTATGTTAGTTCTATTACATAAGATATCAGCAATATCAGAAAAAAAATAAAGATTTTTATTTTGAAATTTTTGTTAAAAACATTTCAGAAATTTTCTCTAAAAGAGAGTACTAGTCTCTTTTATGTGCATAAATACTGCTTTACTGAGATATCTAGAGATGAAGTGTTTGTGTTGTAATTGTGGTATTTCTCAGCACTTTTCAACTTTCATCATTCTTTAACTTCCCATTAGAAAGAAACTGAAATGTGAACTGTGTCTCTCCCCTTCATTGTAGTTTTTGCCATAGAAAGGACGTGTATCTATTTCTGTTTCAATAAAAAGGAAGCTTAGTTCTATGGGAAGGCAGGTGAAAGTAGTGTGCTATGTCAGGTTCTCAATCTAGATAATTGATAAACCAGGACTGAGGGCTGTGTGGTTCAGAACATTTGTCCCTCCACTTTAGTGCAACAAATGTATCTATCATTTGCAAATCATCTTTTTCAATCTATTATTAAAAAATAGTATTTACGTATGCAATGTAAATACTAGTCATATACATTGGCATCCAGCACATTAAGGACTCAAAAAATTTTGCATATTTTTCATTAGTAATCCAGATCAATGAAACTTCTTTTAGTTGTTTTTCTACATTTTTCCACGTGGATCTATGATAGTTTTGTTGTATAATTTCTTACACATATATCAACACCTTTTTTCTAACATTGCAAACTTTTTGATGTCTTCTATGAATTAGCATTTCTTCTCTCGTGTCTACTGAAACTTTTCCTGTGTTATCAGTCTTCTTTTTTGTGTAAGTGATAGAGTAAGGAGATGATGTATCTATACAAATTCTGTTCCCTGTCACGTGGATTTCATCATCTTGATCGCACATATAATTGCACACAAAGAAAAATGACAAAACTGTGAAATGGTTGTATATTGCAATAGAAAATGTTGATATCTCATTCTCAATATAATCAGCATAAGAAAGTCTACAAATTTACAGTTTCCTTCACTTTAGCACAGAAAGTGAAACGTGAAAAGAAAGTGACATTTAAAAGTGAAATTTTCCTGAGTGACACTTTTTTCCTAGGGCGCCACATAACTGCTTCTTAAACACATTGATCTATTTCAAAAATTGTTTGCCACTCACCAAGTGAGTTGTTGCATTTCAGTGAGTTAAAAAAAACAACACAATTTCCCCACATGTGCTTTTAATCAATTTCACCAGTCAGCACACTTGCTGGATCGGCAGGTGTTTGGCAGTCAAGAGCAAAAAACAAGTCCCATCAATGCAGGGCATAGTTTATCTTATTTGAGTGCAGAGTGGTTTTCATTTGCACGTGGAATTCTTACAACCTTTACAGGCAATCTCATTATTACAGTATCATTTTGTTTTCTTTACAAGTAAAAATAATATTTGTGGGGTTTTTTTTAACAATGTGCCCTATTTGGGTCAAATTACATAAGGTATGAAACCCTCAGAACAGTTGCTCCTTGTTGGCTTAAAAATAGGTTTTCTCAGTGGAATTTCTCTGTTTTGACAACATTCTCAATTTTCAAATACTTGGAACTATTTCTCTAATCAGAACCGTAATTTTGAGTATAAAAATCTTCCCCCTCCCCAATGTTAACTGTTTATCAAAAACAATTTTAAGAATCTTCTCATTCATTCCTACTCTATGCAATGCGTAAGAGAAATTTTTTGTTGTCTAAATATACTTGCAGAGCATGTAGATTTGGTATTACCTGAACCCGGAAGTTTATTCAATACCATCTAAGATTAAGGTTAAATAGATGTAAAAATATTGGCATTTAAATATCTACTGTGCAAGCTGTATTTGAGTGAAGGAAATTTGGGGATTAGTGATTGGTTTAAGATGCTCTTGGAAGTTTTATACGATGCTAGATAACTGTAACTAAACGAGCACAGCTGAAAATCTTTTCTATGTAAAAAATTTCCTCAAAAAACCCCAACGAACTGAAAACTTTAGATACTGTAGAAATTGTTTCAGATGTCTTTATTGTGGCAGAATACCAGCTCATGCCTTCTGCATTCTTTGTGTCTCTCTCATGTGGGAGGAAACCATGGTTCTTTTATTTTATATACTTTTTCCCTTATGAGATCTTGTGTTGTCCAGTGGCAATGGTTAGTTTTACAGAATTTTGCAGCATTGTAACTAACTTTAAGTTACAAGTACTCACAGATCAAGTAGGGCAACAACTCCTCCATATCCTTAAAAATCCCCAGTTGACTTTTCAGGTGGCCGTTTGCAAACAGTTTAAATTCTCCTTCAGCTTCACAAAAATCTAAAGCTTTCCTAAAGCTTGGAAAGTTCATTTATTCGAAATTTTATGGTAGGCTGAGGAAATCCTACTGCTATTTGTACTTTTTCATCATAACCCCTGGTAAATAACCTGAACCTGAAAGTAATTGTAAAATACAGCCTCCTGTTGCCAGGAACACTAAACAGTTTCTATTCTAGGTACTTTTAGTGTTGCTATATCCAGCCACATCTGCCTCTAGATTTTTCAGTCTTCCTCTATACCGGTAAAATATCTTTTGAAAACACCATTCCTTTTATCTGCAATGATCTATGCCTGTTTGCTTCCCCCATCTTCCATTTTGTGGACACTCCCAAGCCTCAAAAACAGACAGCTGATCCCCCACTGTGTCAAGCACATTGACAGTACAACAGAATAGGGTGGATTTCATGATTAGGGCAGATCTGGGATCCAGGTTTTTTTGCTGCCCAGTTTTTTCAATAAATAATAAAAAGCACAGGGAGCTTCAAACAGCTTATGAGCTGGATGTTTCAGTTCATCAGGGCCTGAAGTCAGGGTCAGTGAGGGTACATTTGAGTATGATTTTGCAATCTGTCCCCTGTGCTTCATTAGGAAAAAAAGGAATGGTCTGACTATGCTTTTGCTGCTGCCGTCTTCCCTCCATTTTCCAGAACCTGCAAAAAACATGAGATCCTGTTAGAGACTGTGGTTCCCAGGAGTCAGTTTTGGTTTTGTACTGCCAGAGCAACACAATGATGTAACCTGTTTTCTTTGTAGTCAAACTAACATGTTTTGCAAGGAAAGAGAAATTAAACACATAATTTCTCTTTTTTCTTCATGTTAAACCCAAATTCATTGGATATATCATACTTTGAACATAGACTGATAATTCAAATGACCATTCTCTTTCTGGAGCTATCGTCTCTTTTGAGTTGCACCTGACAGCCTTAGGTTCTCTCTCCTTTCCCCATGGCTGCTCCTCCCTTTTCCAATTATTTAATTGTATCCTCCTGGGCAATTTATTTAGTGCTTAGGAAGTGTGATTATAATGAGTGCTGCTGGAACATCTGCTAATTTGTGAATCTATCTGGAAGTCAAGATAAAGTAATTGTACACTAGAAATAGCCTGAATATAAAGTACAATATTATCAAATTTATACTGGCTAAAAGATTCTAAGTCTGTCCATCAGTCTCACTGTCGTCTCAGGGATGGTCATTCTCAACAGCGTATGCACATATCTGGCGCTTTAAGTTTGATATTTTGCTGCAGGAAAGGAACATGTTTTATATGGAAACTTACAATTTTGGAGGCAGTCAAGTGTGCAAGAAATCTTTCTCCATTACTACTAGAGAAGAAATTTTACTCATTAATATTTTTTTCTTACTTAATGCTAAAGTAAATCTGAAATATCCCAAAGTGGAACAGACTTGGAACTAATTATTCCCTTTGAAAGCTGTAGGGAGAACACTTTCTGGTTGGGCTCAGTCTTATGGTAACCTGGTGTAAATGATTTATTATTAAAATATAGTTTTATATACTCTAAATAGGTAATCTATCTCAAAGATTTTTCTCTCAGGTGTGATCTGGCTGGTATTAAAACATTACTATGTCCATTGTTTCTGAACAGCAAAAACAAAAATACAAAATAAAATATTAATCACTCAGCATGTATTTCCACATGCCTCTTGGTCCTTCTCTCTCTTTCGTGGTTTGGAAAAATTACTTGTTTCAACTGTTATGTATTTGAAAAAAATATTTGAAGAAAACTAAATCAATAGTTATACAATATATTTTATTGGAATCGGAAGTCCTGTTTCTTCTTGAGCTTAACTTGCTTTTTGAGTTTGTCTTGTGCTTTAGAGTAATTAAATGCTTCTGTTCTGTCTTTTTCTGCTCTGTCTTACTCCAATTTCCTTGCCTTGTTTATTCTGATCAAGACAAGTGCTTGATAGATAAATAAAATAGAGCTATAGTATGGTGTCCATTCTATTCTTCACATTTTAAACTATGTTTAACAACAATTTGGTTTTGGGCAGTAATGTGCTTTTGAATTAAATCCCCTGATGGTCTCCACTTTGCACAGGCTGCCTAGGTTTCCCTGGATAATGACCCAGGAAGACCTTATTGTACACTTTCAGTACTCAAAGAAGGCTTATTAGAAAGATGGGGGCAAGATGGTGGTTTGGAGCATCTAGTTAGATACTCACTTGGCTGTTGGGAAGCATTTCCTCCAAGTCCAGCTTGAGAACTCTTTCACTGATGCTCAATGCTTTCAGGAGCAGAGGACAGAAATTACAGGCTTGAATATCCACTGGTGTTCTCACATTGCCAATTCTAAGTTTATGTGCTGAGCTGACATTTCTAGGTGGCTTATTTTCCTGAAGTTTTCCATTAGTTTATTTCAAAGATGGATATTCTCCCTCAGACGAAGGGCAATTCCACTTTGTGCAAGCTGAGTCTGCCGTTTCTGTGGAAGTGAAAAAGACATTGCAGTTCTGGTGACAATGGAAAGCTCTCCCTGCTTTCTGATCTCCTTCACTATCTTGATAGGAAGTACTGTGAGCTCTTACAATTTGGAAACTTCTTAGAGAGTTGAGTCCAAGAAAAATGCATAAATGTACAATCCTGAGCATTCTTTAGTCATTGCATCACTATGGAAATTTTTAAGTCAAAACCTATGTTGAGGTTTGTCACAACTTCTTCCGTAAGGAAGCTCATCAGACACAGACACCACGACCAGTGTCCATTTCCAAGTAATCTACTTCATTCTTAGAAGGTGGCTCCCAGAAAACTGGGAATAATTAACAGGATCACTTCACTCTTCTGGTTGTGTCTATGAAGATTATGTTCTTTTTTTCCATAAGGCAGCGTTTTTAATTTTCAATATTTTTTTTCCCCCAGCAAAAGATAGGGCTTTATTTTTTAGTTATATATAACAGGAAATTCAATATAAGAACAAGAAAGTTTCTTTGTTATTAACATCAAATGATAGAATTCAAGATTCTAAGAGCAGCGAGGAGGGTGTGCAGCAACCTCACTATGTTGGACTTCAGGAGAGAAGACTTTGGATTCTTGAAAAAACTGATTGGCAGGGTACCATGGGAAAAGGTACAGGAAGGGAGAGGGGTCTAAGAAAGCTGATGAGTGCTCAAGGATCCCCTCCTCCAAGCTCGGAGAGGTGCATCCCAACAAAGAGGAAGTCAAGCAAAAAGCCAGGAGGCTGGTGAGTCTCACCTCTGTGCCTGGCAAGATCATGGAGCAAATCGTCCTGGAATCTCTGCTAAGGCATGTAGCATATAAGGAGGTGATTGGTGACAGCCAACATGGCTTCACCAAGGGCAAGTCATGCCTGACAAATTTAGTGGCCTTTTACAATATTGCCACAGCCTTGGTAGACAAGGGCAGGGCAACAGAAGTCATCTACCTGGACTTAGGCAAAACATTTGACAGTGTCCTGCATGACATCCTGGTCTCAGAATTGGAAAGTCATGGATTTGATGGATGGATGACTTGGTGACCACACTCAAAGGGTTGTGGTCAATGGCTCAATGTCTAAGTGGTGGCCAGTGATGAGTGGTGTTCCTCAGGGGTCAGTATTGGGACCAGTCTTGTTTAACATCTTTGTTGGAGACATGGAGAGTGGGGTAGAATGCATCCTGAGCAAGCTTGCCAACGACACCAAGCTGTGTGGTGTGGTCGACACACTGGAGTGAAAGGATGTCATCCAGAGGGACCTAGACAGGCTGGAGAGGTAGGTTCGTGCAAACCTCATGAAGTTCAACCAAGCCAAGTGCAGAGTCCTGCACCTGGGACGTGGCAATCCCAAGCACAAATCCAGGTTGGGAAGAGAATGGATTGAGGGGAAGCAGCCCTGAGGAGAAGTACTTGGGAGTGATGGTGGATGAGAAGCTCAACATGAGGTGACAGTGTGCACTTGCAGCCCAGAAAACCAACAGCATCCGGGGCTGCATCAAGAGAGGCATGGCCAGCAAGTTGCAGGAGGTGATTCTACCCCTCTACTCTGCANCTCGATGATCTTTAAGGTCCCTTACAACTCTAAACATTCAATGATTCTATATTTCTTCACCAAAATACATCTGTGTTTTTCCTTTTCTTGGAGAAACTCATATTTCACTGACAGTTTTGTTTTTATATTTTATGCATGAAAATTCTAAAAATTGTATGGAAAGGTATTAATTTTCAGCTAAGCATGTAGCAGACATTCTTTACTGATGTCTTGAAAAAAAGGCTAGTATCATGAGCACACAGACACTCATGTATTGTCAACCTGGTTTTTGAATGTCATTTGGCATAAACTTCAGGTCATACTTGCCCAAGAAGCGTTTTCAAACTGCCTTTTTTTGTTCACTTCTAAAAGCATACTATGCAGGAACAGATAAAAGGCACAAACTCTTAAAATGGAGTTGACAAGTCTATCACAGGCTGCTGGGACTAATCCTTGTGTTTGGTTAAAGTGAACTTTCCAGAAAGGCAAGTAGTTTGAAATCATCAGCAGAATTCCACATGTCCTTCATAATGGTGATTATCTCACTGTCCAAAGTCAACAACTTATTTCTTGCTCAAATGTATCAAGTTCCTTGATCAAGCTACTCTGCTAGACATGATGTTAGGACCCACAGGCTTATCCTTCTACATGTGTTTGTACACTCTGATCATGGCATATTTCAGTTCTTACCTTTTGATCCACTGAACAGATTGAAAACTACTGTAGCAACTCATACTGATATATTTTCTTTTTTAAAATCATGTGATTACTAAAGGACTGGACTGTAAAATGGTTCTAGCAATAGATTTATATATTGCAGAAAAAGTTCTCTAGGCAAATTAAATGCTACATTTTCTGTTGCCATTAGATCTGACAGAATAATTTCACTAATTTATGTTATCACCCCTGGTGATAGCAATGTTGTTGAATATGGTGTTAGTTACAAATCAATATCAATTAACCCGAGTATAGATTTTGTTCCCTGAATTCAGTAAATTCTTTATTATATCTCTTTTAATATTAGACCTAAACAAATATATCTGATACATACAAAATGAAAGTGTAAGGCTTTAATAGTAATACAGACTGACACAGTTAGTTGAGTCATATATATTCCCTGCATTATTCAATTTTAGCAGTTTAGGATGTCATATATAGTCCTATTTCTTAGATAAGGTAAATGGCTACCAAGATCTTTTGAGATATATAGAAATATAAATGTCATTGCAGAAGTCTGAACTTGCCCAGAAGCAACTCTGCATCACATAGAATCAATACTGTAGAGGTAATGTACTTAGTAAACTTGCAGATAGTGTGAAATTAAGACAGAAACCCAAATGTTCAGAATTATGTTTCCCATCATGCAGTGTGAAGTAAACAGACCTTTCCCTTTCTGATATTCTGATTTTCTATTTCCTAAACGGAAAGTTACATTTAAGAAGCTTGTATTACTTCCCAAATACCTTTAAGCTATTCTTTCTTGACTAATGTGTTTAGGACTTTGCAAAACAATAATTGTGAAATACTGTAGTATACATTGTCTATGAGCATTGCTCACAGGAACAGGGAAGTTTTGTTTGAGCCAAGTTCAGGTCCTGTTAAAGATTGTGTCCTTTATTTTTTTTTTCTCGTTCATTACAGATATTTACCTGTGTCATAAGTTTGAGGAAAAAAAAAGACTTAATTTATAGGTTGTAGGCAATAGAGGATATAGGAAAAGATCAGTGGCTCCTGCATACTAACTGGAAAGGTTCAATATTCCTGTTTATTATGCACCTGTGTGTAAACAGATTATTGTGCTGTCCTGTTGTAGGAATGAATATATTTAAGGCTCAGTGATGGCTGTCAATATAGGAATTTATTTTATGTCAGTTGTAGATTAGTCAACAATTAATTTAGTTTATTTCTTTTCTTATTTTTATTTTTTTCATTTTAGAATCCTAGAAACCTGATGGCTAGGTCCCATAAGGTCTTGATACTGCAGATTGGTAGCTGATCAATATTAAAGAGGTATAGGAACCATATTGGAGGAAAGACTTCTTTCAAGAAAGTCAGAGATCCTCATTTCTGCTACGGCTGGGAAACAAGGTTTTCCAGTTTGCAGCTACAAGAGACAGACAAGACTGAGTGGAAATGAATAGTGCCAAGGGAAGTTTTCTAGCTGATGGTACAGGATATGTGTGGGACAACACACTAGGTGAGCTGCCTTATATTGAGACCAGATATTTTATTTATTTTAATTAATATTAATAAAATATAATATTTATATTAATCCAAACAAGGCCTATTTGGTCTATGTTTTAATCCTCTCAGATTTCCTTCTGGGGAGTAAAACCAAACACTTCTCCAAAAAATTTTAAGTTTTTGGTCTGTGTACACATTACCAGTAAGAAAAAGCTCCGAATTATCTTGTGCCTATGTCCAAGTAAGGATCTATCTATATAGGACATTTCCCAGATAACAGGATCTATCTTAGCTATTACTGTATTCAGAATGTGTAAACTAGGAGCTCCTCTGACTGTTTCCCCTGAAAAATTTAAACGAGTACTGTTCTTGCAGGCTTGAATCTCTCCCAGCTGCAGATGTAACTGAATCTAGATCTCCCCTTTCTTTGTTAAATCTGAGAAGAATGACCTGTTGCTTCATTTTAAGAGTTCCATGTCCTTAGTCCTTATGAAGAATCCCTGGATTGTGACCTGCTCCTAGTCTGCATGGAAGTGCATAGTCTGAAGACTCAGAGTGGGAAGGAGTCTCTTCATCGTCTCTTCATCAATTCCGTCTGACTTGGGGTATTTTCACTGAGCTGTTTTGTATACTAGCATTCATGACTCTTATCATCACCCACTTAACTCTTTCCATATAACCTATACGGAGTTTTGGTGCCTGACTCAGGGCTACTAAAGGAACAGGGGATTTAAAAACTGCTTTCAGTGATGATGAATGGGTTAACTTAAGCCTTTACTGAGTTGGTCCTAACTTGTTAAATCCACTGTCTGCCTTTTCTTCTCTGAGATTTTGTTTCATATTAACCTACTCAAGATACAACTCTTTCTTTCAAATGAACACAGAAACACAAGAAAATAGACCTATGCAATGGAAAGTTTTTTGAATATAGAAATAAACTAGAAAGGAGGATGGAAAGGACAGATCTATTGACTGTCAATTAGGTTTTGGGTTCAGTGACAGGATATAATATGAGTCACTTTGTGTACAAATGTTGCCATTGATTTTCTGTTTAACAGTATTGTCTTCATCCTCCAGCAATTGCTGTGCCTTCTGCTAAGATTTTTCCTTTTAATGCTATCTATTGATAAAGCTTTTTTACAAAGTTCTTCCTTTCTATGCTTAGGTCCCATTTTCATGCAGAAATATGAAGATCTATAACCTCAATTTAGATTAACTTTCCAAAATCCTTATATTTCAATAAAGGGCTAAAGTCATAAATCAAGAATGTCACTGAACCACACCCTTGTATTTCAGAAAAGTAGCTAACTTGTAGTACAGTGAAAGAGAATCTTCAGTCTCAAAAAACCAAAAAAGTGTTACACTTTATTCCAGTATTCACATAGACAGTTATTAAAACAATCTACAAGACATAAATTTTATTTAGACTTCTTAATGAACTTTGCCAGGAAATATCTCACTTTCTCTTTCCCACACAAATGCAATCTGTTTGTTTTAGCACAAATACTTTGAAACGTATGGGAATCTTAACACATCTAAAAAGTATTTTAAATTAATTTGGTATGTTGGATCATATGTACTTCATTATTTAAAAGCTTTTCATACATACAGCTGTACAAATTTCACCTTGTAAGGAGGAAATGCACATGCATTAGATACTGTGTGTTGAAGAACTTTTGCGTTCCCAAGAAAGGTTGGGCCAGATGATCCTTGAGGTACCTTCCAACTTGGTATTCTATGATTCTACTTTATGACTCTATAATGCTAGAAACTGAAATAACCATTCTTATGAACATTATAAGCTCAAGAATGCTTGCCATGAAAAAATATTCAAACTTTGGAGCCCTTGCACTCTATAAATTTCAATCATAATGTAGCATTTTCATAAAATGTACCTTCTTACTCTAAAATATGATTCAATGACTCAGCTATGAGTGGCTCCTCTTTTTTTTCTTTTCTCTTATCCTTTTAAATATATGCCATTGTTAAACTCCAAACTGTTTTCTACAGGTTTTATATTTTGAAGCTCTGTAAGGTTCAAGAGATCCACAGTGTGCTCAGTGGTCTTCTGATGCTTCCTGGAAGTATTTTAATTATGCACAGTTTTCTTCACAACATGTAGGCAGGACAGTAACCAATAACACCCTGTGTCCCTGTTGAGCTTTAAAATTGAAATCACGCTTTCAGAACACTGCCCTAAATTAACTTTCGCACTCGTTGAATTGTACCACACAGGCCACCTCAGGTCTGCTGCCTGAGCTCTCTCTAATAATGCATACATCATAAAATGCCCATAATTGTCCACAATCTGCTTGTCAGCTAACTCTTTTCTATGTGAAAAATCAGTAACCTTCACAAAACTTATATGATATTCGTGTCTGAGTTTTGTAGCATACTAAGCTCAATGTAAATTTCGTTATTCTGTTGAGATTAATGTGTATAATTTAAAATTTTTTTGACCACCAGTATGTTGTTCTGTGATGAAATTAGAATTACACATATGTACAATGTGAGAGTTACAGTGGAGCTGGAGCTTAAAAGCTGTGAAGAAGGAATTTCCTAACATTTCCTGCAGATGTATTCACATCTCAAAACTTCACTTGTTTTAAAACCACTGTGATCAAGGAGCTTTAAAGCATTATTTCCTCTGTGAATGCATTTCCAGCCTTGAACCATTTTCCATTACATTTTTTGTGCATGTAGGATTATGTTGAGTCATGGAGTTACAAGCCTTAATGTTCCTATTCACTCTTTCCCTGTCTCTTCCTCACCCCCCATTCTGTAGTTTTGTTGGGGTTTCAGCCACTTGTTTTCAGAAAAATTCTAAACAGTGGTAATGACTGTCAACAGAATATACTGGTCTGCCATGACAGACCACTGTATCCCAAAGAGAAGAAGCAAACAGTACCTTCCAGAATATTTCCAAATCTTGCAACTCTTTTGTCAGTGTCACATCCTCATTTTCTCACCTTGTTTTCTTCACCAGTCCATGTGAAATCCACTCTTCCCTGAAGTTTCCCATGTGATTTATGTCTTCTGTTTCTTTGAGACTTTGCTTTTAGCTCATTTTATCATCCACACCCCCTCTGCCTGCAATGTAGGTGTCCAAGCAATTGCCTCAAGAGTGTTCTGCATTCTCCTGTCCTCCTCTCAAGAGAAGCCAAAGGAGCTCCTTCACAGTCCAGCTCTGCCTTTCAAGGCAGATCCGCCTATCCCTATTCCTGGCTTCTTTGGTCTCCCTCAGTTTTGTGAAAGGAAGAAAAATATCCTGGTTTCAGGAAAGAAATTACACCCTTTACAAATTACTTAAAAATTGAAAAATATTGAAACACTTTTTAATCTTTTTTTTTTTTAAATTTACGTTAGGTTTCTCTATCAGTGAGGCAAGATACCTGTTTAAGTCTTTGAGCCACAGGAGTGCTTTTGAAAATAAGACATCTTGTGCTTTTAAATGATTATTACCTTTGAGAATTTAATCCGTTGGGAGGATCTATGCTTAGTGTCATTAATAAAAAATCATTTAAGAGTATTTATCATCTCCGATGGAAGGAAAATATATTTTTTTTCACAGATATTGAGTATTTCTTAGTCTTTAATGTCCGCTTGAACACAAAATGGAGAGAAGATGCTACATATTTGCTAGTATATTCCGTATTTAAAAAAGCTGCTCAAAGTAAATGGATACTTTCTTGTAATTATTTCTTTAAGATATTCTTGGAATTATTTGTGGGAGCACATTTTCTTTTTATAACCCATGATTAAAGTTTCCATGGATGGTCTTTTATTTTCCTTTTTTATTTGATGCTATATTACATACTTTCCACTCCATGAAATCGCAACATGAAAACAATTGATGAACTTGTATTCCCTGTGTGTTGCATTTGTTATCCAGACAGGAAAAACATAAGTCACACTGTCAGCAGGTGATGACTGACTGAATTTCTTTCTGAAGATTCCACAGCAGTACTTTAGCCTTTTTCTTATATTTTGTACCCTAACAATTTTTTATATGAGACATCTTCCTTCTACAGCTCCCCTCTCTCCCATTCCTTGCTAAGATAGCTATTGCAATCCTAAATTAATAAGAAAATAGAGCTAAACCTCATCTACTCAGAAACATAATAGTGACTGTAAATGACAAACCTTGCTTTGATGTATTATTTAAGAATGTAGTGTTGCTGCCATGCATCTATTCTCTTGAGAGATGACAATCTATGACAGTATATGGTAATAAAGGGGGGAGAAGGAGGGCTCTTTAACCATGCTGACTGCTGAGAAGCTTTTGTGTGTTTTTAAATGCTGAAACAAAAGATCACCAGCATGATTTATAAACATTAGCTCTGCTCCTGCTAATTATAACTAGTTGGAGAGAGACAGTTAATTATTGCTTTGTCTATTTGTCAGAAAGCTTTCACTTTGTGTTGGTTAGCCTTTTTCATGTTTTTGTCTGAACCAGTGTTTTACCATAGCTCAGTTATATTGGTCTATTGCCATTTCACTCAGATTACAAACACAAAATAATCTGTTCTGCTAGCAAGAAGAATTCAGAGTGGTACATGGACAAAAAAACACAAAGCAACCACTTCACTAGAATTGATGTATGAAATGAGAGCCCATAGGAGGAACACAAGTTATTTCCTGTCAGGTAGATTAATAACTAAGGGGTAAATCTTACTTGCTTTTTTATTGAAGTTGAACTTCTGTATCATGAAAAAGGGCTCGGTTGAAGGTGCAGCTGAAATTGAGTGTAATTTGAATGAAAGCGCCACCAAGTAAGTTCTCAGTCCACAGTCTTTGCCAAGCCAGTCTGAACTCCTGAAGAATTAGGCTAAATCTAGATAAGGCTGGTTTCTGATAAGAACAGGAAGGATGGCATTGCAAGACCTGGGATGTTGTCCAGAAATCTTTTTTATGGTCTTAGGGAGATCATTTAATCTTGGTTAAATCACAGAAGTCAATGAGGTGGAGACATACCCTTTAGAAATGAAAGTCAGAAACTGCTATCTATCTGAAGACAAATTAATTATTCTCTTCAGTCTTTGTGTTGGATAATTGTGAAGCAGATACTGAAGGGTTTTTGCCATCTAATAACCCTGTTCAACATGCACATTAATAAATTAGATTAGTAGGTAATTTAGATTATTGCATTTATCAGTACATTAGATTAAGACAAAAATGTCTTGGGCCTGTATCCTCTAATTCATTTTAGAGCAAGAAAATAATTCAGTTCTTGAGTCTACCGATCTGAAGTTTCAGGAAATAATTATGGCATAGCTTTTAATGCTTTGGTTGGTTACTTGAAAAACTGATGATATATTCAACTTCTGTTTTTCTGCATAGGACTAAGTATCATTTTCTTTCCTGTTTTGCCTATATAGGAATTGGTGGTTTAACTGCACAGAAATGCAGAACTGCAACTGAGATTTGGTATGAATGTATTTGTTGATTTCATAGTTCTGTATTTCAGATTACTTTCACACATGGTCCTATGCTAGGTTTCTTTTCAGTCAAAATTATCTCTAATTTTTGAATTAAATTTTATAAAAAAATAAACACAGAATAGCAAACATATAAAGAAATTGTGAAATCAGTAGTGCTATTTTATCAAAATTTCTCCAATAGGATTTAACTCTCATTTTGCTGGTTAGATTTCATATATATCTGCCACTCAAGGTAGCGAGCAATTTAATTATTACTCAGATAAATTTCCTTTTTTCATGAATGACAATTTATTCTGAATGTCTTATACAAAAATGTGGACATTCTCACATGCATTCCCTTGCATAATATATGTGCAATAGACACATATTTTTTGAAGAAAGCAGAAGTAAGCATTCTGAATTCTCCAGATCACAAGGAATATGAAGAATAGGACTACTGAATACTTCTGCCTGTTCCGATATTTTTGTCTATACTTGAGAATTCACAGGCTGTCAGAAGGATCAGATAATTCAGAGAAATAGGACTTAAGAATAAAATCCATAATAGTAGAGGCAGATATTCTCCAAGAATGTTGCAAAAATTTACAGGAAGTAAGAATCCACTGATCCCACTGACAAGATGCATTGCTCAACACATGTTCGTTCTAACAGTAACATAACTATTCTGAGGATGATTTTTTGTTAGCTACAAACATATCAGAATTTTATTTATTTTTAAGTGACATCGTTAACTGATACCTGAATTTTGCAGACTAGTTATAGTTCAAAATTATTCTTTGACTGGCTTTCAAGATTATAGTTTTCCTGTATTGTCTATATTTCTTATAATTATTACTCCAACCAAAAATCATTAGCACTGTGAAACCACCTAATGCAACATAATTTTCTCAGAATATATCCATTAGAGTATATATACATATACACAATATATATGTTTGTGTATCTGTATTATACATACATGCAGATATATTTGCATATATATGTGATATATATCTATGCATACACAAAAAGATGGGAAAGCAGGGGTACAGTGTAATACGAGCAGAGATTTTTTCTGTTTCAGTCCCTCACCTGATTTGTGTTACAGACTTTCCAGAAAGAAAGACTACAACTTTCTGTCATCCCTGGATGGGCAGCAAGAATGATGAGAACTCAGACAGTTACTTCAAGAGTGTTGAAGTCCATATAGAAGTACATATGGAGTCCATAAGCACTAACATTTTTATGCAATGAGAAAAAAAGAAAGTTGTTTTCCTCTGTTATATTTAGTTGGCATAAAATTAAGCTGAACCCACCACTTTAGAAATTAAATATATTTTAACACCCTGAAATATCAAGGAGGTTTATTGAAAAGTTGAGGTTTTTTATCTGGTTAGATTACTCGAATAGGAGATGCCAATGTTGTCTGGGAAGTAGGATGCTATAAACTTAGTAATACTGGGTCTTCAAGTGGAGAGACGGAGTGAAAGAGTTTGTTGTGAAACACTTGGATATATCAATATCTATAATAAAAAAGAAGGCAAATTTAACTAGAAGCAAAAAAATCTGACTGATGAGCGAAAAAGTAGATATTTGGTATCCAGTTAATACTGTATGAGAAATCACAACTGAAGTCACTATGTGTTCCATGAGTTAAATTTCTTTCTTTGTTTTATTCCATAAATATTTCAGCAAACTTTCTTTTTTTTTTTTTTTTTCTCAGTATAAATCTATATGGGAAGAAGATGCCTTTATTTATAATCCCAAAATATTAACAAAAAAATCTAAATTCTAAATTTGTACACTTAACTAGAGACGTTGTACATTTCACTAGAGACAACGTCTATGCTTTCTAACCAACGCTGGTTTTAAACTGTATATTCAAGATTTATATCAGTGCACCAGCTGAGTATTACACACCACTTGACATACAGTGTTGTTCAATAAGAGGGAGATTGCTGCTCCACTTTTCCTGTACTGAGAGATAATGCCTTTTTCATGTAATTATAGCATGACAATAGAAGTGGAAGCTCTTAGCCAAAGAGCTGTGCTAATGCTGCAAAAAATCTATGAGATCAATTTGGAAAATGAATTTATTTTAATTGTGTTTACACTAAGTTTGTGTTTGCTTTCTGATATGAATTAACTCTCCATAAATGTCTTAATGTAAATCATTGATGCAGGTACATTTGGAATCCAGCTTGCAATATGGGTTACCTTCCTTTGAAAAAGATACTGGACAGGCAATAAGAAAAATGACATCAAAAATATAATCAATGTTTTTTAAAAGAAAAGGGTTTTTAAAAGTTATTTGGATTACTTAATTTAAAAGGGCAAAGGCATAAAGATGATAACCATATTTCTTGCATCAAGATGGGCAGAATAGAGTATTAAAGATGTAAAAAATAACAGTTTATAAAGGATTTATCATTCAAGCTCAACATAAGAAATATGCTATGAAATGAAAAGAATTCAACAGTAAATACCTCGTCATAGAGTATATATAATTGTATCAATTGAATGTAACATTTGTGAAAGCTGAGGATTAATTGTTTTCAGACACTGTACAAGGTGGATCTGCAGTCTGATTCTTGTAGAGCAATGCTTAGTCCACATACTAAAATAAAATTTCAGTATACTGCAGTTTAAGTGAAAAGTAAAATAAATATTAAAAATATATAACCTCATTATGCCACAATACTTTAAAATAGACACCTAATTGAAAAAAAAAAAAATATTTCCAGCTTGCTGAATACATATTTCTTGGGGAGATGAACCTCAAATGCTCATATTTAGTATACTTAAGAAAATATAAATTAGAAGGATGGTTGCCGCTGGATTCAAAACCAGAATCTTTACCTCTAGGAAGATTGTTCATTGGTTTTAACAAGTATTGCAACAAAGAACTTTATTATATATGTTTAATCACATGATTTTTTGATTAGTATTAAAATATATTTACAAAAATAGAAATTTGATTTTGCGTGAACGTACTACAAGAATATCAAAGGTGTTTTTTTTGTTTAAAATTTTGGCACATATCCATTTCTTTCCTGCCTTGCATGGCTATCTAAATTTTGCTAGATTCTTATAGATCTCAACAGCCTTTTGTCTTCAACAAGAGATCCGCCATACACATTCTAAAAATCCAAATTTGCTGATACTTTTGAGGTTGCAGTGTAGAAGTGGTGATTGCAAGTCAAGGGAGGAAGTGACCTGTAGGAGCATCAACACAAGACAAAAAACAGATGTCAGTTCTTTCTGACATCTCTCTTTTTACTCATCCACTGACTTTATCTCCTGTAGCAGGAGAAACTCAGTCCTGCTCTTCATTCCTAGGACAGCAACATTTCATTTTGGATATGCTGATAGGAATGTTGGAATTGGCTCTGCCAGCTCATGTAGATGGAGGAGTAATACTCAACACGTTACAGAAGTTCTTAGCTTGTTGCAAATTGTAAACATTGTCCTTCCTGGATATTAAAGTATCTATTTAGGTGGAATGGCCAGTAAAAGAGACCTCAAATTTTCTTGATGGGCACAGTATTTATACGAAACATAAAAATATAGGAAAGTTTCCGTTTTGGTGCTATCTTACCAATTCAGTATTTATTAAGAATGAACTGATTCTTTGAATAGGCTGAAGAAAATTATGGTTTTTTATTAATTTTTTTCCCTTCACATTATTCCTGAATTTAAAATTAAACTATTGCATTACATTTCCCTGGATTAAACATCACAATGAAAACCTTATTCATGGGAATTACAAGCTCCCATGGAAACTTCTTATTCAGATGAGGGTATGCTTTCAGCATTGAATCTCTCTGCTTGGAAAATGTTGATTAGTTTTAACCTTAAAAGATGTTTTGAAGGGGAAAAAACAATCACTCGTTTACTCTCACATTAAGTTTTTGCTGCTTTTTTTCCTGTCCTTTAAGATGTAAACATTCTCCAGCACTGAGGAAAACTTTTAATTGATATTTGGGGATTACTTATTTTAAATAACATATTAACACTTGTCATGTAATTTCATGTAATTAATTTACTCACTTTGCTTTGTGAGCAGTCCTCACAGTTTGCTGTCAGTAATGAGCTGAAGGTACGCCCATGAGAAAACTATATCCAGTTTTCTGAAGTGTTTGTGGAACGTGAGTGGTACAATGCTGAGGGCAATTTCTTGTTTCTTTTGCAGCTCGCTGGCAGAATTCTGCAAGGAATTTCAAAGGTCAGATCTCAATGCTGCTGCACCAGAAAGGAACAATCTTTCCTTCTTTCCTTCTTTTTTTTTTTTTTTTTTTTTTTTTTTTTTTTTTTTTTTTTACCTCCTTCCCAGGTAAACCTAAATTAATATATTTAGAGCTTCTGTTAGAAGGAAAAAGTTTGGGGGTATGCTTCTGGCAGGAGAATTAATTCTTTTCATTTGAGAAAGTACTAGGAACTTGGAGAACTAAAATTCTACCGATCTAGTAAGGTATGTCTGTACTTTGTATTTATTTATTTTCATATTTTTTAAACTCTACTAAGATCCCATTATTTCAAAATTAGTTAGCACATGCAGCTCCATTTTGTTTTATGGGTGCTTAACAGTAGGAGAGAAAATAGTTTCATTTGTTTCCTATCAGTGAATAATTATCTAAAGGAGTCAAAATAATCTGTAATTATAGAAGTATTCCATTTTAAATATCAAAATTCCCTGTTACACTGATGAAGATCAGTCTAACTGTATCCCAAACAATAGCTTTAATTGGATTGAACAATAGTTCTGGCAATCACTGTCTAGCACCACAATTTTCACAGAATTCTTCACAGTGTGTCACAAGTAACCTTTCAATTTGTTCAGTATTTACTGGATCTATATGCCCATTCCAAACACCCTGACTTGGTGTGCTGATTTTCTGATAGTTTTATGTTAGCTTCTTGATTTTCTCCCCCCACCCCTGACTATGAGAAGAATAAACCAGACTATTTCATGGATAGAGTATGAAGAAAAGGTTCCCGGTTTAATGATGTAATCTAGTTGCCTTAAGCATGCTGTTTTCTGTCTTCACAAAATACTTAACTAGGTGCTCTAAACCCAGTGGAATTACCACAGGAGTCTACAGCAAGAGCATAAGGAAGCTGTTTCAAACCATGCTTGTTTCTTACAATTTAACATACTGCTCAATTTCAAGTTGTCTCTGCACTTTATATAAGACCAAATGAAAGTTTAGCTTTGCTAAAAGCTTACTACCCATACACACACACATGCATAAATGGGACACCTGCTGCACAAGTACTTATCAAAAATTCTGCTAAGATCTTACAGAACAGTCATACCGTCATTGGTTTGATTTAGTTTTGTGGTACAAGAGCTATAACCACTTCCGATGTTTTCCAGCCAGTGAAAAACTACAGAAACTAATGGGGGCATCTGGATAATTACAAAATGGCCATCTATAATGTGGCAAAAGTCAAATCCAATTTTTGCAATAAAAGGTCAGGCTGAGTGATCGGTTTGCAGTCATGAATCTGTTGCATATCAACTCTCAGCTTGTTCAGAGAAGAGAAGAACTCGTGGCTCTTCCATGAGCTGTAATGTTATGAAATATTTGTTGGAATTTATTTTCTAAGTAAGTGGAACTCTATTTGCTAAGGAAACAAGAAGAAACTAACTACCATATAGGCTCTATTGCTATTAAAATTTTAATATTTTAAGGTATTTTTTCTGATGAGAATACAAAAATCACAATTTATTTTCAAAATATTATCACTAGATGACTGGAAAATGACTGCTTGGTTGTCTTTTACTCCTACTCTGTTCTGTTTGCATGGATCAAAGAGATTATACAGGAAATATTTATTTTTTCCCAACCAATTCTGTCTGTAAATGATATAAACGTAGAGTTGTATTCGATTCTCCATTTAATGCACACAATTTCTAACGCAAACCCTCTCCCACGCAAGTATCAAACAACTACTGAAGAAACCCAAAATGAGCTTTGATACAAGGTCTGGGGTATCTGAAAAAAAGCAAAGTATTGTTACAATTGTTTGCTGAGGTTATTTCCATTGTGGTTTGTTCATGATCAACAGCTTCCTTCCTTCAGCAACTGAAGCTACTTCCCATAACTACAGAATGGAAAGTTACCTTATAGACTACATCTTTACCTCTTTGCAACTTTTGACCCTCACATACTTGGTCAGTGTTTGCAACAACATATATTAAGGGTATTGACTAGGGGCTTTTACAGTCCTGAGCAGCCCCGTGGAGTAACTACATCTTGTGCAGATGTAGAAAAGGTTCACTCTGCACACTTAAGCCCAGACAGCTTTTTGAGGAAATATAATGAACTGATTTAGCCATTCTGATTCTTTTCACCTTGTGATAATGTGACCAGTGTGAGTGCTTGTGCTGCCAGGAGGTAAAGAATATCAGGGAACAGATCCAGCTAAAAGTAATTTTCTGGATAACTTTTGAACTGGATTGATTTCTCCTGTCTGACAGTCTGTTTGCACTGCTACATGATGCTTGGTCCAACTGGCAATGAGAGGGCAGAAACAAGTGGCCAGGGTGTTTTGGGAGCAGGTGGCCATAAAAGGAACTAGATTAAACCCTGCTGATACTGATGAAATCACTATGTGCTTGGTTGTCAGAAAAGCCTTAATATTCACTATCTTTTGTCTACCCAGGGTAGTTATCCCACTGCTTATTTTCACCTACCTGCTAAAACACATTTTAAGCCTTGGGTTTTTTACTTAGTCAGCTTGTCATTTGATTTTCCCTGAAGTAACAGGAGAGTGAGGGTGGATTGAGGTGTAGGCATTGAACAAAGGTAAATTTTCCTAGAGTGTGATGCAGGGAGAGTCTGCATCAAAAGAAACCTTGAATAATCCAAGAATGGTTATGTGAGATAAACTAGTCTTCAAGCTGTCTGTGTGATGTACTGTTAACGTGCTTTACTAGTTCCTGTTCTCTGTCCCTGAGCTTTTCCCGGTCTCTTTTTCCTCGCTTTTCTCCCTGTCCTCTACTATTGTGTTGGTGGTTTTGTTACCTTTCTTGTAGTGCTTGTTAGACCCTAAAACTTGTGAAGAGGAACATCCATTATCTACTTTTTGCTTTCTGACTTGTTTCTGTAAAATTCCTCCTTGTTTCCATTGGTGGCAAGAGGTGCTACAGATAAATTAGTTGGATAAAAGCATTTAGCCAGGGCCAACGAGAAATGGGAAAGAATACCTTCTTATGGGGACCAGTAAGCTGTTAGAGCAGCTCACTGAATGTGTTGAAAACATATCTGGGGACGAGATTGTTCTTTGCACAAAATACACCAGCATAAACCAGCGCAAACGGACCACAACATGCTGGCACACTTCTGACCTTACGTGGGGAGTAGATTGTGCACCATAGTTTGGTGCAGGAATTTGAGGAGAACAAGTGATCCCAGAGCTAGTGTCTAACACAAATTTTGAGCCGTGTCATGCACAGTAGAAAGCATATCCTCAAAGGCTTTGCTTGGATGAGCAGCAATGCTTTGTATTGTGGGACAAACAGCAGCATTTTTTGACAGCCAGCAACAAAAGACACCTGATCTTTGCAACAGCACTGCATTGCTGTGGAAAACCCACAAAATATATCCTTTATGAATATCTAACTATATCACTGAATTGACTATCAAATCCTGTATTACTACAGTCTATTGTATCTTGAAAGGCCTTTCAGACTGAGAACAGTATTGACAATTAAGCCTCATACTCAGAGGCTACACAGGAAGAAAACATATTCATATGACCTATTTCAATATCCATCTTCAGATGAGGTGAAGTGGTTCATGGTGTCTCGGAAGTGCAACCTTTCTGAGAGCTGTAAGCTGGAAAGGGAAAAAAAAAATTAGAAATAGATTCTTGTGTCACACAGGTAGAATACAAGTGAGATAAAATATTTTTCTTGAAAGTTACATGTTAATTTATGGCTATAAGTAAATACTTGTTGTGAGAGTCATAGAAAACCTTTACAGGGAATGAGAAAAGAGCAAAATCAGTTTTAGCCAACACTAATTTTATCTCGTGACAGCCTCCAGTAAGTTTTTTTTTTGATTGATGATGATGTTAATAAACACAATATTAATTTCCCACCCCCTTTAAAAATACTTTTGCCCAGAGTTTTTATCTCACTTGGAACAGAGAGATTTTTGTTCAGGTCCATGCATTATCAAGTAATTTGCCTGAAGAGGGGGCCGAACGATTTGCGCTGTGGTCCTCTGAGTTTAAATGTTTCCCTAAAAGTCAAATCTATTTTGTTTGTCCTTACACTCCACCCAGCAATATCAATAATTTTGTTTTTAATGTTTGATCCACATATGTGAAGGGACTTTACTTGTTACAAAATAATTCACAGCTTTGTCAGAGAAACTCAACTGAATTTACATGAACAATCGATGGTGGGAAATATTTTGGTAAAGAAACTGTCTTATGAATCATTTATTCTCTAATACCACCTGTGAGAACTACATTTTCTTTCCTGATTATCCAGAGAATTTTATAAGCAGTTTATCTATAAAACTCATGCAAGCAAAATACTTGGAAGTGTATATTCTTCTGTGGCAATGAAGAAAAGAATGTAGAGTATAACAAAAAGAAATACTAATGGATTAAAATCTATTATATTTAAAGTATGTTGCTTTAGTTGACCATATTAAAAATCTCTTAGCTTATTATAGAAGAAAGGTTTTCCTCATGTAGTGGTAATGTATTGATTGCGATTCCTAGCATTAGTCTTTCTCAAAGTAAAAAAAATATCAGCTTATTAAAATCGGTATCTCAAGAATAATATTGAATGTAGAATGTTATTTATCCCATGAACAGGTAGCATAGTTAGGATTTGATCTGAAGTTAAAATTAAAAAACAATATTTAGAATTGCTTAATATTCTGTATTTGTGAGTTTTCATTCAATGTTCAAATGATCCCAAAATGGGATTCCAAAATGTTTTCTGTACTCTGATTTCCAAAATAGGTGTGTTTATTGTACTATATGAGTGAATAGACCTAAGTATCTAAACTGAGTCAGAAATGCAGGACCTTATAAGGAAAACTTTAAAAGTCTCAAAGCATGTTTCTGCTTTATCCATCATTGTTTAAAGCAAACAAACAGGCATGATATAGTTTTCTGAAAGACTAACTTATCCCAGAGTATGTTGGAAAGCATGGTTATAAACAAAGCAAATACAAGCCTGTTTGGTGACAAAAAGCAGTTATAGCCCTGTTAAGATATTAGGTACCAAAAATCAAATTATTTTTTAATATATAGAGGTAGATAAGAAGAAATAATCCACAAATTACAAGTGTAATGTGGAGAGAAGCTGTGTTCAATTTACTTCTCTGTTCCATGTCACCAGCATATTTTCCCCCCTACAGTCTATTTTCAGATATCATTCTCATTCTTTGCCTATGAATGACCCAATCATTGAAATTTCTGTCATTTCTTTTAGGATAACATTTAACACTACAATCAGCTTGATTTCACAGAGTACTGTAAATACTTTTATTTATTTATTTTCATTATCCTTATTTTATTGTACTTTACTATACTTAAATTCGAATTTTTATGCAAGTTTAATAGGTGGTCTTTAATGTAGCGTTCATAATGCTTCTTAAGGTCTTATGAGCAATTTTTTTTTGTTATAGGAAAGAAAAACAGTAATGTAGTAAAATTAAATACCTTGTGTTGTGAGAGATAGGGAGACACTGTCACAGGAGAGAATTGTTTGCAATGAATAATTTACTTAGAGATTTTTATAATTTTTTGAGATATTCCTGAAAACAGATAAATTACAATTTCTCAAATTAATGATTTGAATCTGTTTGCTGAATAATCCCTGTGAAGAAATGTAACTTATTCATAAGCACATTGTTGTAAATATTTAGTAACCAAAATTTGAATTTCAAACTTCTTTTGATAGGCTGTTGCACCTGGTGCACTGCCTGCTGAAATTGGTAAGAACCATTTCACCAGCATTTGTGAGCATTGGAATGTGGGCAGGTTGTATGACTTATTCCTTCTTTTAGGGAAAGTGGGATTTTAGTGTCAAGTTTCTGATATATATATATGTCTCATTTGTCAGCTTATACATATTCACACACAAAGTTTGTGTGTTAGCTTTACTGGGAGAAGCATTGCTGTTAACACTATTAATTCCTCCTAATTCCATATTCTAGACTGTTTCTGAAGTCTGAGCACATAATGAGGTAGGTTTGCTTTAAATGAATATTCATAAATACATATTTGGGTTTTCCTTTACTTTTTTTTCTTTCCTTTATTTTTCATCTTACTTATGGATAGGTGTAAGTATTTTTTACCTACATAGCCATACTTGTAAAGATCAGCATTTCACTTGTGATATGAGCATACTACTGAGAAAATTATTGGAATTGGTTTGCCGTCATTGTGTGAAGCCTCTGCTGCTATTGCAGTTCATCACCACCTAGGGATGTTGCTGTATTTAATGGGATAAATTGACAAAAATGTTAATAAACCTCTGCAGAGAAATTCATCCATCAGCAGAATTTACCTTTCCAAAATGCCCTTTGTCAAAATACCTTGGGGCATACTACACAATTAATATAAAACATAGGCACCAATAAAATTTTAAAAAGCTTAATCCTACAAAATAGTTTTTTAAATGAAGTCTTAAACACGGGCTGTCCTCTGTTTCAAAGGGCATAAATAAATTGGGCCCCCATGCCCCAATAATTCTGAAAAAGCACAGCCTCTAGAAAAAAATTTTGCATGTTTGTAAGTATATTTATAAACCACATTTTAAAGAATGAATGGAATATGGACAATTAAAACCCCAAAACCATCATTTGATTTAGGTGGTTAAAATCTTTAATTAGGAGAAGCATACCCTAACTGCAATTTAAGCAGAGTTTCAGAACTGTTTGAGGCACGATATTTGTCTTCACAGTTGAATTGCACACCAACAAGAACTAGCTTGAGAAACCAAGAACAGAAAATTGCAGTGTACAAGTTAAGGCAGGGAAAAATAGACCCCCCCTGAACAGTATGAGCTAATATCTCTATAGCTGCCCTCAGGAACCCAGATCTTAAGTGCTACGTTTCAGAGGTGGTAACAAGGTACCTTGATTACATGACTGCCCTGAACTTCTAAATAAATTTCAGAACTGCTCCGGCTTCAAGGTTGGAGAGTTACGTGAAGGACAAAGAAAACTTTCTCTGAGATAAGGGGTGGAAATATCTGGCAGCATTTTCTTTGCTATGTCCTTAATAAGCTTCTGAGGTGGACACCAGGTCACTTAGCTACAACATAAATTAAAAAAGCTTCCTGATTTTGACCCAAAAACAACTAAGAAAAGGGCAGTTTATTACTTAGCACATTGTAGAAAAGGATTGCAATGATGGCATTGTAAGTAAACCGTCTGCAGCTGGTGGATACCCCCCCAGTTTCATCCCAGTGCTGTGAATAAGAGCGTTCTCTTCTGAGGTCCCAGGACAGTACTCAAAATGAAGTGATGCCCCCAGAAGATAGACAGATTGCTTTCCCCAAACAGCTGTACTTTGGTTTCATTCAAAAATGCAATCTCACTGTATTGGAAAATTATTGTATAACTATGGCATTTGATTACAAAAAATATCCACAAGGATAATAGAAAAGAATAAATGACTTTTATAAAGGAAAAAAATAAAGCTATTCTGAAAAACAGTGCAAACTGAGAAATGGCCAAAGAACAGAGTTTATTTTCACATTTGTCAACAAATAAGAAAATTAAAATTTGACAACACAGCAGTATGTCAGACCTGACATATACATGCAGAATCAGATCTAATAAGCCAAAGAAATCCACAGAGTGAAATAGTCTCAGCCACTGAGCTTGCAGGGGCTGATGTGATCCACCCACTCCCCTGTCGATGCATGTGCACACACCATGAACACAGAAGCACCTTAAATGCATTCAAATGAAGCATGAAACACGAACATATATCTAGCCAATCATGGAGCCAAACATGTTCAAAAGACAAAACTAGCGGGGAGGAGTGCTTTTACATCACCTGAGAAAGTTCACCATGATTTTATTTTACTATGTCTGTTTTCCTTCTAAGCAAATAGCAAGGTTTTGAGAAATTATTTCAGTAAATCACAGAATGGTTAGAGTTGGAAGGGACCTTAAAGATCACCATGTTCCATCCATCCTGTCATGGGCAAGGACACCTCCCACTACAGCAGGTTGCTCAAAATGATGGCTTTAAAGGCAAAGCTTCAGCTTGCTAATTAACACTCCTAACAGCAGAAGGATTTCTGCCCTGGTTATGAGACAGGAGAATGAAGTCCAGGAGCTGATCTAAGCTTTGCCAGCTGGCTAAAGGCATTGTCACCACATGGAGAGGGTTTTTGGGCAGGCACATGTAGCAGTCACAGCCCATTGTGATCCCCTCCTCATCTCCTGAGTATGATGAACAGTTAACAGCGCAAAGCAAATTTCAGGTTTTGTATTTTAAAATTGAAATTTTTAATGGAACATTGATAAAGTTGGTAAAAATATGGGAAAGGGAGAAAACTAACCCAACACACCATTTCTATATTACTCACGCTCTCCCTTTTGTCTTAAGTCTTACAGGAGATAACTTTGAGACTGAAGTCTTATGTAAGAGTCCCTCAGAGCAGTGAGCTATTTCTATTTCTAATCTGGCAGAACAACAAATACCTCCACAGCGCATTGTGATGCCCACATGCCTTCTGTATCATCTCCGTGTCATTGTCAGTCTCAGGAAGAACATAAGGCCCTTTTCTCTTTCTCTCCCACTTCTTTTCTTTCTCTTGTTCATTACATTTCCCATACGTTACACATTTTTCCTTACGAACCATTTCTCCTCTTTTACAGCAACACCCTGAGTGTGTTTGCTCTCTGCTTTCCACCTTGTCCTAGATAGGGATGGAAAAAAACTATAAAAGCACAAAACCCAATTGCCAGATTCAAGATAATGTGATTTCTACTACTGTGAGGCACTTTCCTGACAGTATATTTCTTTTTCTGAATTCAGACATATCAATATTTCACATAATGTTTGACGTAAGTAGTCCATAGGCCGAGACTTTCAAAGATGGCCATTCAGTCAGTTTTAATGGGCTATAAACTCATTGCAGTATTAGCAGTATATAGAACCCATCTGGAGGGAAAAAAAAACCCCTGCCTCTAACTTCTCATTCCTGATCAACTAATGTAGAGTGCAATTTTTTCAGCATTTAGATGTCTGAACACCTTCTTATTTAAATTCATCCTATCTTCTTCAGAAATACTGTGTATGTTGTATGTTTGTATGTATTTTTATCGTTAATCACTTTGTGGGTGAATGTTTGTCCTTCTTAACACTGTTTCACTGGAAATGCTTCAGCTTATATTGTAAGTTTACCAAAGGATGAAAATCTGTAACAACTGTAAAACAGGATGATATATAATGTCAGATACTTTCAGTGGAATTTAATTTTAGGCTGCTTATAGAGCATGACACATGAACTTCAGGGATCTGTGAGATCCAGAATGTGTTTGATGATCACTTGATATAATAAATATAATAACAATTAAAACTCAAAAGACAAAAAATGCTCGGACAGCTAAAAATAATACGAAGAAAAGCACTGCAATTTTTTTCTTTCTCATGTATTGCACATAAACTGTGTTTATATTTTTCAGGTGTGTCTTTCTTTTCTGGCTGTAGATATTTACCTATTTTGATGTATTTCTCAAACGGCTGAATAGCTGTATCCCTAAATATTTCAACAAGAGCCTTCCCAGTATGAGAAGTTACACTGAAATCCCCATCCACTATTTTCAGTCAACAAGGTTATCCATGCACATAAAATTACTCAGACACATAAATACTTACAGGTTTGAACACCTCTTTTTATATTTGGCAAATAGCATAAAGTATGAATCATAAACATCTTCATAAAATAATAATTTCTGGAATATGAATAGGGGATACTGTAAATTTAGACCTACATTGAAATGAAAAGAATTACACCTGTTTTAAAACTAGGAAGGATTTAAAAAATATACTGCTTTTGTGCTTTTTTTTTTTAGTAGTTTTCTTTTTGTGTCTGTTGATGTGCCTTCTCAGGAGAAGATATTATAGGTAGAGTGAAAATATATTTTTTTTGCTTTGTACAGTTTTTTGGTAATATTTTTTGACTCCTTTTATTCAGTTCTGAATAGCTTTCTGACTTCTTTTCTGATGATTGGCTTTGACAGAATATGCTTACCTCTGGAGAAAAGAATGAAAAAATCAAAATTATCAGCCCTACCACTGTGGTGGTGGTGGGGAACAAACAGAAATATGGGTTTATCCTTTTTCCTTTCTCCATCCAGATCACCTGTAGTGTTTGTGAATTAGAGAGTGTCTATGTTAGCACCTCCCTTACAGCTCTGTGCACTCTTTGAGTGTTTCTTTATAGTTACTATATCAAAGACATGGAAAATTGTTCTATAATACAGTTTACAGTTTCTGCTAAGCCTGCACAAAAGGTGGCTTAATGTCTTGAGGAAGGCAAGCATTTATCATGTAAAGTTATTAACATCTTTGTTTGGAAAGGAAGAATTTTTTTACCCTTTCTGAAACAAAGTTTTTGCTGAGACTGATAAAAATGTTTAGAGTAAATTGTGCTCCCTCTGTGCTCAACAGCTGATTTCATCTGGTGCCCTGCAAGAGATGGCATCTCCTGGTTGGTCTTGCAAGAACTGCGAGGCTCAGCCAAAACAGAGCTCAGTTGCTTTGACAATGAACATCTGGCAAGTTGCTTATTTGTTCTATTGCTATTTTAAATAAATTTTAAATATCACAGAGATCAGTAAATTTATTTTTTTTTCAAGGTAACAAAGCCTGGAGCATCATTAATAATCTTTTCACTGTATCATGCCATAGTATGTTATTTCATAAATTGTTATAAGAGAGGAAAGACATGGGCTGGATAATTTCAAATATCATTTGACATAATTGCTCTTTGACATTTGCCAGGCACATTTCACAATCAAAACACTTCTCTGCTAATAGGGAGTGGAGTTCTGACATCAGGGTCAAAATACATCTTCCTTCCAATAGATTAGATTTGCACAAACTACTTTTTTTTTTTTTTTTCCCCTCTCCTGAAAACAGCCTGTAGGGATTTAATTCCTCTTGGTCTTTATTTAACTTAGTCTTCTAGTGTTTTGTATAAAGCTCACCTGTCTTCCTCCTTCTATAAATAGTGGTTTTGAGCTGCCAAATGCCTTGCTAGTCCTTGTAAAGGAAAAGGAGAGGTTAAATGAGGCTTGTAGTGATCAGAATTGGTGGTCTGTCATTCTGGGGGCTACAACAGAAGAAAACATTTAAACATTTGTTCAAAGACTCTCTGCTCAGAAAAGGACTCTGCAGACCTCAGTATCTTGTGCACTGTGGCTGCATGCACATTCTACTCCACTTGAAGAGCGTGGAAGTAATTTTTTCTCTTATTTTAAGCGGAATGTACATTTTCCTGAAAGAAGTGAAAGAAAGTGGGTTACTGCGGCTTAGAGGTTGCACTGGTATACTTTACATGTGATATTTGACAAAAGATAATATATTTTGTCACTGCATGACAAAAATAACTAGAGAAATATTTGTATTTCCCCCCTCCCCACCTCCCAACCCCACCCCTCGCCTTGATGACAATGCTAAATTGTTTTTAGGTTTGGGATATAAGTTATTCCCCGTCAAAAGTTACCCTTGTATTTATTTTTCTTCAGGGAGAAATAACTGAAACTATTACGAAAACAGTCTTATCCTTCAGGAAGCTTATTCAATAAATATTTCAGTGAGATAAGAGGAAGGAAAATGGGAAAATTACTCTTCTTTGGAGGTGGGTTAATCCTGAGAAATTGAGTTAAAGGAAGAGAATGTGAACTATAATGCAATTAGTATGATACTAATGTGGTTCATGTCAAGTACCATGAAGAATATTAGAGGTGTTGTGCAAAAGGAACACATATCACCTTCTCTTCTTTAACAAACCAGAACAAAACTTATTTGAAACGACTGTTTGATCAAGTTGCATCATGGAGTTGTCTTTTGGCAAATGCTGAAATCCCAAATCAGTTCTCTGACCATCAGAGCAGTATTTGTTTAAAGAGCTGTGCTGGTCTCACTTGTCAATTGAGTTGTCAATTGAGTTGTCAATTTCTAAGATTAGGTCTATTAACGTAATGCACATTGACTGTAACACCTGGGATTTCATCACAAATTTTATTTCTTATCAGCTATAGTTTAGAGGAGACATTGGCCACAACTTTCCCAGGAGGCTTACTTTTATTTTTCTAGCTACATCCAGCCATCCTCAACTGAAACCACATTTCTTTTTCTTTTCTTGTTAAAAAAGAAAACAAAATTTTAGTTATTAGGAGAAAAATTCATTACACAAAGGTTTGATAACAGTGGATTATTGTTGATGTTATGGCCTTGTACACATGTATCAAATCTATCCCTCTGTCTATAACATAGGATACTACTTTTTCTGTTATAAAGCTTTTTTCTATATTTGATGGTATGAATGAAGATTGCTTTTGTTCATGTTCCTATATTTGTTTAAAATCACTTCAAGACCTATTACGTGTCTTATATAAGGAGAATCAGACTTCCCATGAGTCAGCTGCAGTTATTCTGTTGGTGTAGTAGAAGCATTGCAATACCATTTTCATCACAGAAAGTTATTCACCTTTAGAGTTCTCTCATAAGAATTAAGATGATTTGTGATCTTTCTTGTTTTGTTTATGGTTGTTTTTTTTTCTTTTCCTTTGGAACTAAAGTTAAATAAAATTAAGATTACTTTAATGGAGAAAAAAAATCTATTGATAACTTCAGTTACATTTATTTTTGGTTTTGAGTAATCTGCAGTTTCTTTCATAATGCTTTCATGAAGGCATCATATATGCACACAAGATGTACCGTTGCAAAGGATGAAGTGGTAAAGACTAACTATTATTTAAAGTTTAACTATATGCTTTAAAAGCTGTCCATAGTTACTGGAGCTTGATTAATCTCAGTTTGCCTGCTTATAGATCTACTTTGAGGAATATATTATGACTGCCAAGAAAACTCAAGGGTTTTTTGATTCTTCTCTTCTTTATGATTAATAGAAAATTTCTTGTCTTTTTAAAATTATGAACAAGTGATAACTCTGTAACTAGTGTCACTAAATTTGATGACACATAACACACAGAGCAAGAATGGGAAATCAGCGAGACTGTTAAGGAGAAATCTTTGTATATTTTAGATCAAATCAATAACAGTGAAGGAAGAAAATGCATAGAATCTGCTAATACATTTGTGTGGTAATATGTATCTTTAATTATAGTAAACTCTTACTGGCAATAAAAATTTGCTTTTAATTAAGAGTATTAAGGGTAAAAATTTTACTTGCATTTAGGATTGAATTTACTATTAAATTATATATCAGAATTCATTCTTTTTGTATGGAAGTTCCCCCTAGTTTATTCCAAAGATGATTTGTTATGTATTACTGGTGAAATGGGCAGATTTTATAGAAATCAAGATATATAGACATTCTGAAAGCTTCAGTTGGCAAATACAATGTAATTATTACTACTTGCTTGTTCATGTTGTTAAGCAATAGTGTCATTGATGTATAAAGGAAACGTCAACAAAATTAGTGAAGAGTTTTTCTTAAACTTCAGTGGGGTAAAATAAGTGATTACAGTATTTTTTTTTTTTAAATTCTGGCTTAAATGACAGAAAAAAAAATTAATTCTGCCTTTAAAGACAGAGGCTTTAAATAATGTTTATAATAGTAAATCAACTTTCTCATGACATAGCAAAATATAGCAGTTTATTTATAGTAACTATGTTTAGGAAAGTTTAAAGAAAATCGTCAAATAAATAAAGATATTAAAATAGGAAGTTTATTTAAAGAAGAGTGTCAGAATTTTAAAATATATCAAATTCATAATTAGAGATTTCATCACAATTCTTTCATTTCATGTAATGGTAAGACCATTTTACAGAGGTGTTACCATATTCCATAAGGGAGAAACTGAGGCACAGACCAGTGAATTAATTAAATTTGCAGCTGTCATGCCAAACGCTGTTAAGAACCTTACAAGCAGAATCTTCTTCTCCTCCTCAGCCTCAGTGTCTATTCCAATAAGCCTCTTCGCCTTTTTAGCTGTGGCTTATCCAGAAAAAATGAAATAGTAAGTAAGAGTAGTGTACTGGAAAAAGAAATCCTTTTAGAATCATAGAATAGAATTATAGAATGGTTAGAGTTGGAAGGTTCCTTAAAGATCATTGGGTTCCAGCCCTCCTGCCATGGGCATGGACACCTCCCTCTAGACCAGGTTGCTCAAAGCCCCATCCAGCATGTTTGTTCAGTGTAAGGATCACATTAATCAAAAAGCCTGTCGTATGTCCTGGTATATACCAAGTATATACCAGAGATATACCAGACAGTTTGAGTACACTCCATAGGATATAGTCATTACATACTTTGTTCTAATGATCAGATGCAGGCACACCAGAAGTTGGTGTAAAAAAAAATAAATAATATGATTTAGATAGCCCACAGATGATATCAGTGGGTGTCATAGATAATTCAATCGATGGGAATTAAGCTTGCTAAAGAATATAGGTTGTCAGCGAAGTATAAAAATTCAGACAGGCACAGCACCCTTTAGTTTATAACAATGGAACTTTTGCTAACATCACATAAAAAATTTGCACTACATTTAGTATGTAGCTACAAAATAAGAATGGTTAAGATCTGTATTAAGTAAGATTCTGAACTAAATCACAATAATAAACTGTCTCATAAAATCTGCAAATAAAAGATAAGTCAGCTAAGCACACAAGCCTTGCTCACTTAGGTGTTCTGGCCTCATGTTACCTTGTTAAGTACTACTACTACAGCTGTCTCTGAAACACTTTGCTTATTGCCGAAAACTCAGAAAAAAGTATCTCACTGGTTGTTTCTGGATTCTTAGCTGTTTCATAGAGTTTGGTAATGTTATTAGTAGACCTAGATAGATAAGCTAGCACAACTGTCTTTATATGGAATCTTATCTGAACAGAAAAAAAATCTGTTCTTAACACTCTAACTCAACGTAAAAGTATTTTTAGCTACTATAAAGGCATAAATGCAATCAAAATAATTCCAAAACTACAAATCTGAACTTTGTTCAGTTGAAAAGTATTCATTCAAATTACCCTAGAAATAATTCCGACCTAACAAAATCTGTTTATTAATAAAAAAGAAATGAAACTGGATGACAGTGTTTGTCCTGAACAGTTTGGATTGTCGGGTTGTTTTATTTACATATGCGTATCAACATAGATACATGTTTATAGTTTGTTCATATTGCTTCTTTATGCAATATTTAAACATATGTTATATGCAATATGTTTCTTATAGTGTATCGATTAAAGTCAGTGAGGAATTCCAAGAAAACATTATTTAAGTTATATTTTGGTGACTTAAATGTAGCTGTTTAGGAGCTTAAACTGTTTCTGGATCTGAAAGTAAATGCTAACGTTAATGAAGGATTTATTTTCTACAACAGGTAGTTCCTGATTATTAAATTTAACAAACTGTTTTGTTGGAAGACTCAATGAGGCTTGTTCAGCAGCAAAGCAAGATGATTGGAAATCATCTGAGTCTCAGATAGTGGATTTTCTGGAGGCTGCCTCCTGCTGTGCTCACTCACTCTTATTTTTCTGCTGCAGTTTAACTTGATTGACATCAATAAAGCTTTACCATTTTGTCCACTGGTATCCTGTCTCATTTTTTAAAATGAACTGATGCAGCCAAAACCTGATATCTTCTTAAAAAAAATAATTGCAATGTTGCAATGACTAAACATTTCTTATCTGAAAAACAGTTCTGTACTTTCAGAAGCAACAAAACAAGTGCTTATGATAATTGAATAAGGTTTGCCATATGATTTTTGTCAACCCCTCTGATAACTGTCTGCTGTAAAAGCTCTCATTCAGCATGTTAAAATCAACTGTAATAGATTCTAAATAATGGATATAAGACATTACAAGGGAAACAAAGAATGAAATCCTGAAGTCCTGAAAACTAATGATGGTTCTTCCACTGACTTCAAGTCCATATTTTTCTCAAAGATTTTCCTTCCTACTATATAGGAATTCTGGAACTAGTCTGCATACAGGGTCCTGGATAAGTGCATTTAAGTAAAAATTAATAATTATTTTTTTTTTTTTTTAAGTTAGAGTTTGAATGGGGATACAAATGTATTGGATGCAAGTAAATGAGTAGGTACACATTCAAACAAGAAATTTCCTTCAAAATTATAGGGTTTTACTATGAACATTTTATCTAGATTATATTATACGTGAGTCTCTCAAAAGCTATATCCGTCTGTTTGCCTGAAGAACTTAATCATGATTTTCCTGTTTAAAATGCTAGAGATGAAATATCAGTTAGGAAGCTAGTAGAGCAAGGTCTTTCTCAGTAATTCTGCAGGAAAATGTATGAGTCACAGCACATCTCATTCTGAAAGAGAAAATAAAGATGACCTCATATTAATGATCTGTACTCAAAACAACAACAAAAAATGTTTGCAAACTTTGCTGCATTTTGAAAAGGAAGAGGACAAAATACTCTCTTTGCACAGTAGGAAGTTCCTCTGCCTTTCATATTTCTAATTCCAGGCAGCATGCTGTCTGCTCCAAAGAGCAAGAAAACAAATGCCAAGCTTTAATCAGAATTATATTGGCTGTGTAGGGACTTTCAGATCATTTGCCCATTCCTAACAATGTCATGCAGATTCCCTTCAGAATATCAATGCAGAGACCTTTGCCCTTGCTGTGAAGAAAAGGTTGCAAAATACTGAAGATGAGCAGCAGGCCTGTTTGAGGTTAACGTTCCTTTTTGTGATGGGGGGAGGAGGAAAGGGTAAAAGTTTCACTCTAATTTAATTCCTTAATGAAACTAAGAATTAGAATCCCTGCAGTGTAGCGCTAACCTTTTCTCTAGTGTCAAGCAATTTTTTTCTTCAAATACATCTTGGATAATTCTGTAGGCTTATGGCTATCTGAGGGTTGGTTTAGAGGCCATCAATAAGACATACTGTACTGAAGTCGACAGACCTTACACAGCTACCTTAAACAAAAATCTTTGTTCCTGAAAGTGCAGAAGTGTTTTTCAAATAAGAATTTTTGATCATTACAGCATTTGCTTATTTCTTTAGAGAAAATTATAGTTTTTTGTTACATCAGTTAACTTTCAAAAAATTGGGGCAGAGTAACAGTGGGTAAAATGACAAAACTTCACTGATATCAATGAAGATAAATTGATTTACCTCTGTTTAGCAACCTGTTCAAAGTAGCATTTGTAAGGCTAATTCTGCTCAGGGGAAGTACTGAAACCAATTATGTCTCTTTTAAGGGAGATGATGTCTCAGTGTTAGCTCTTTCTTTTAAAATGATTGATTCATCTATTTGTTTAAGTTTCTTCAATATTGGATAATATCTTGCTTTTAGCCATCCATGGGGTTTACTGCAAAATAAAAACCAGTACTTACATTTACAATTATATATTTGACATAAAAGCCTCATAATTGTCCATTCTTCCTTTTTATGAGGAATAAAGCTGTATGCAAAATAATGTGGCTTTAGAGCAATGTTAGCCCAATTTAATGAACTGAATTCCAGCACTTTTAATATCAGATATCCTTGTCTGCTTCCTTTTCCCTCTGTGTTGATAAAATCCTCAAACTTTGCCCTTCTTATCCTGTGCAAGAAAATGTGCCTAGGAAGAGGTAGTCTTCAATGGGTGTGAGATACACCATCATGGTATTTGGACTATAAGGCAGTTGGAGAAAACATGACAAGGAAGCCAGCTCTACTTAGCACCTCTGGTTCTGAGGAAAAAGGCAATCATGCTGGATGCACTAGAAAGCCGTTCTTGTATCTCTCCTCAGTTTTCCCTAGCCTCTTGGTAAAAACTAGTTTATTTTTATATAAGGTCAATCATATATCTGTTTTGTTTATGTCAATATTACTATGATTTAAATAAATTAGTATCATTGTCAAGTGTTAGTTAGCATGTCATAGAGAAATTAATTATATCCTTCACCCATGCCACGTCTATTTTATAAACTTTTTGTGAAAGACATGCACTCTACTCCATAACTCAGCTTGCATGCCCTTTCCTGAGCCACTTCCATTTTGAATTCAGCTTTCATGGACATGATTGAACAGGTTTGCAAATTCCGGAAGAAATTTCATCAGGGCCTTTCATTTTGATGTGCTTTACTGCAAATACTACACAAGAAACACATTTTAGGAAGCAGATAACACCATGGTTTATAATTTTTTTATAATCAACTAATCACTTAATCTTTCTCCTTATTTTTAATTATAAAAAAAAAAGAACTTACAATTTGTACTATGTGTTCTGATACCAGTACCCCATTAGATTTGGTTTTACTCTGCATTCTTTATTTTTACTTCTTTCCTGATTTTTCCATCCTGGTTATTTCAAATTCTCAGTTCTCTGTACATAGAACTTCATGAGCTATTCAGTCCAGCTGTTTTCACAACTAGCTTTATACTTTTAAAAATCTTTCTATTTAGCTTAAACTGAGTGAAAAAGTTATCACTCAATTCAAGGTTATTTTCTCTTATACACCCTTTCATAATGTCCTAATGCATATACTCAACCTAGAATGACACCATCTCTTCCTCTTTCTGGGACTTCTTGGAAAAGAAATCTATTATTCTTCTTATGAAAAAATATCCAAACTTCTTAATGATTATTCGTTAATCTGTGTTTTGAAAACCGAAGTCTCCCACAGTGAAATCATTCCTACTGTTTAAAATACCATAGAAATCCTTTGTGTATAATGAGACACAGTCCTATGTTTTAGCTAGGCAATTTACATGTGTGGTATATATATATCTGGTTGCATATTAGAAAGGTGATTCACGTTTTTACAAATAAACATTGGCTAAACAACAGCATTGAATGAATAACTAAGCTAAAGCCCTCTTCCTATGGTAAATTTTACTGTTTCTGTTTCATTTCCTTTGTCGACAAAAAGACTTGTTTCAAACTCTAGCCTTTTTGACAAATTGCCATTTCACAGGCTTTTACTAAAATTACTAATAAAGGGGATTAAACTTTTTGAGTGCATGGAGATATAAGTGTTGGGATTTCATATTATCAGCAAGGAATGTTAGAGAAGAATTTCAGATCAAGTTTTTTATGTGATCCTATTTCTTCTATCCTCTTGGTGTATGCTAATATCCAATTGCTCTAGATCTCTCTTAAGGTGAAAACATCTAGATTAAATATTTAACTAGGCCTTTTAGAGGGTAATAGTCAGTTTCTTCATTACATGAAGCATCTAAGCACACATTCAAGACTTCATTGGCTTTTCTTCATATGCATTACATATTCATGCACCATTTTAGCACTCTGCCTACATTGCTTAATCAATGGTGAGAAACTGACCATAGAAATGCTCTGAGAACTACCAAGGCTGGAAGTGATGCATGCTGCCCAATCTATCGTCCTTCTCCACCTCTTGCAGGGAAGTAGATGCATAGGAGAGAGAAAGGTGTACCACTGTGAGAGACAGTGTGATAATTCTTCTGAAATTTCCTAGAAACTCCATCCTGGGGACTCTTCATCTCTTCCTGGGTCAGTGTAACACAGGTCAGTGGTTGAAAGAAAAAGCTGTATTATGGCTGCCTCCTTCCTGTTGAATAGCAGTTCGTTAGAAGGCTCTTTTATAGTTGTGCTATCTTCTTTATTTCTTTTATTTCTACTTTTACTTCTTTTCTGAGTTGTCCTTCATTTCTGTGTTCAAACTGGTATCCCTAACAACTCCTAAAGTAATAGGAAACTAGTATGTTCTGTGTATCTGTGTCAACTAACTTCTAGGTATCACTTTTCAGTATTCTTGTGCATAGGGCATGCAGAGAAGGAAATCAGAATAAGTCCAGCCACACACAGGGGCCTTCCAAAAATCCACATGCTCTACAAAGTAATCTAAATGAGAAAGTAATATAGACAGATATATGTAAGGGATGGCTCAAAGGACATGAAAGTCATGAAAGTCCTTAAAGACTGTGTGGAAAAATAGACTGCAACTTCAAAGTTCCAAACTGTAAGTGAATTTTGATGACTGGCAGAAGTTTATTTCTGAGGCATTATAGATATTGCTCTTAATTTTAAAGAAAAAAAAAAGCCTGAAAAACAAAGCATATTTCCTTTTCAATGTTTAAAAATTTGAAATATAAAAAACATTCTGTACTTGTGGAAATATGAATGTAGACTCATTCTGCAAAATTTTAGGACATGAAATATTTACAACATTAGTAAGAGAGGAAAAAAAACCCAACACTACTCTTTTGGAAAAAAAAATGACATTACTTCATTCATTCAACTTCTAATTTTTCACTTTTCCTCAGAATCACTAATTATACACAGCTGTGTTTCTCAAATAACTATTTATACCTTTGTAATTCATAAAAAAAATAATGAAAAAAAAACATATACTTCATGCCTATGTAATCAATAACTATTTGTGCCATGCAATTCTTGCAATTCATCACTCTCAATTAGTTATTTAAAAAATTTATAGTATTTAATTTATACTTATTATGCTTTCTGTTCCTTTCTCAGCTTGCAGTATCAGGATGTTCTGCAATGCATGCTATGCAGCACAGAAATATCTAACCTAGCAGGGACAAAGCTATCTTGGGAAATATAAAGCCATGTTGGAAAAGGGGGTTTTGTGGGAACTAATTAGCTCTAGCTATGCTGTACTGAGACGGCTAGTCTCTTCCTAGAAATATTTACATCAGATACCATTGCATTACAGAGAACTTATCATCTATCCATTGAAAATAAAAGAAGCAAGGTTCATTGTCATGGCAACTATGTCTGAGCGCTTTCCAGAGGGAATTAGGCATTTAAATAAGAACTTACATGCCTAAATATCTTTGCGGAGTTGGACTTTGGCCTCCTAAATTAGTTTTCTAATTACAGTTTCACTGAGGATACTTGGCATAAGACATAAACAGATTAAGTATTATGCTCTTCAGACGCCTCCCAGACATACCTCTGATTGATCAGCTGAGAAACTAAAGGACTTATCAGAAAATCAGATAACGGTTCCTACTAGAATACATAGTATTCCTGATAATGTATTCCTAAAGTTCATCTGTCTGGGTGTTCTTTGCACATATTTTCCCTCCAATCCCTGGTTTGTTGGTTTGTTTTTTTTTCCTACAAGATGCAGTAAAGTGAAAGTTATAATAAAACTTGAAAAAAAAATAATTGCTTATAACTGGTTAGATTTTACTGTTTTACAAGAGACAAGAGCTTACCTGTGTCTCACATTTTAAAGAGCTTAAACATGTAAATATTTCTACTCACCGTGGGTAATTGCATTATTTTGAAAGAAAATAAAAATGAGTAAAGTTATGTATGTGCAAAAGAACTTACAGGTACAAATGTATGCACTGAATTTTGTCAACTTCTTTTCAAATTCTATTCTATTTTTTAACATTCTGAACCTCGCCTTTTCTGTTGTCCTCACACATTAAGAGCACAGATCAATAAATTCAATGGTATTTGATATTTTATTGCAGTAGACCATAGTGACTGTCATATGTTGTGTTCTGTCTTATGTTTTGCTTGTATTTCCTGACAGAACATTGCTAGTTGCTTGCCACAAATATTATCTTCCCCTGATCTGATTTTCATTCTGTAGCTATCTATCAGGCCAAAGAGCATAGTTTCTATCAAAGTAACGTACTTCATCTGGCACACGCTTCCAAACTGTTGGAGTTCTCTCTTCTTTCTCACATCAGTGGGAGACTGAGCTTTCTTTTCTTTTGATGCTTGTATTTCAGAAATTGTCTTATCAATGGATTGCAAGCAGCTGGTGTGGTAAGTGGTGATGACTTAGCCTGAAAGCCTAGCCTTTGGTTGTTTTTCCAGCTTTGTTCTCTGAAATTACTGGATTCTCAGGTCTCACAAGTCTGCTGTGGATCTGTGAATATTGCATATACAAGACCTATGAGGGCCATCCATCAGAAGTCTGTCCATTGTTTCCTTGACTTTACCAAGTCTTTGCTATCCAGCAAAAAACTCCCCTGTGATTCAGTGAAAACCTTCTCTAAGACTGAGAAGATTTACTCTGTGGGCCATTGGAGATCTCTCCTAGACTTGGAACCACACAGAATTTGTATTAAAGACTACGGTAATTGAATCAAGAGTTTCTTCTATAGTAGGGGAAGATCCAAGCACTTTGGAAGGATAAGCTTTGAATTAAAAGTACATTTTATAAATGGGGATGTGGTCTGAAATTAAAATGATGACATTCAATGAGAGTAAGTACTATATTTTTTTAAGTCAGCCTGGCCTCCTGTCCTCAGCTAATACCAAATTTAAAAATGAGAGAGAAATCCTGCTAGGATTCTGATCGATTATGGTTCACAAAGTTGTAGAGATGTCAAACATCATCTGGGATCTAACCATTGGCATATTCAAGAAAAAAGAAATAATCATTCTTTTAGTAGCTGTTTTCCTTAAAAGTAAGATGTCACAATTTTTAATAGCGATGTTTATAAGATAATCTTCCTAGGATGACAGAAATAGGAAGGGTGAGAGGAAGCAGAATATTAATCTTCACACAGTAAATTGTCATTGTGTTACGAAGTATTTTTCTTACCATCAAGAAATAGTTAACTTGATTTGATGTAAAAATTATTAATTTCAGAAATTGGGTGAAAAAATCTTCTTGCAAGACTAGATAAACAATAGACCAGATTATATTGGGATGTTTCAGAAGACAGACTAGATGACCATCAGACAGAACTAATTTGTATAGACTAGAACAGAGAATTGGCTGGATTGCTTTGTAAGGTCTCCTCAAACCCTATGAAAAATAGTTTCTATAAATAGTGCAGTCACTAATGCCAATGGTAGTTTCATCACCAATTTAAATGATAAATTAATCTAAAAGCACTTAAAAGTCTCCTCTGCGTGTCAGTGAGATATATATACAGCAGCTATGTATCATTATCTTTCTTTTACAGATGGAGAAATCAAAGTAAAGGATTTAAAACTGTAAATGTCTTTAAGACAGCAGAATATGGTTTTCCAGAACTCAGAATTTAGTTGCCTTACTTTCTTCTATGTGTGTGTCACTGCTTCACAACGTGATTCAAGGAACTTCTCACCATAACCATAGATTTAACCATAAACTCAACCATAAAGATGGTTAAAAGATATGCAGATAATGAGCTAGTAGTACTGGTTTCGTTAAAACTGTGTGAAGCTGTTCTAACCTGAATGGGGCTTTTGAAAATTCCACCTAGCAATAACTGAAGATGACAGCAATGTGTTTTAAGAACAGGCAATGAAAAATGACCTCCTGCATTTGTGGCACTAAAAGCCTATTTTTGAAAGCTGTTGTGTATGAGAAAGAACAGCTGGGATGACATATCTTGTCCACATTTGGAAGAACGAAGGTAAAATATACTGCTTTGCCAAAGATAGTGTTTAACAGAAAATGGTTTGTTTACTGCTTGGAAAACTGATGATTTGACTGAATCAACAAGATGCTCAAATGATGCCTCCACAATTTGCACCTGCTTGTCTTGTTTTAATGAATGTGAAACTATGCAGATTAAGCATTACCAGGTGTAGTACAGGAACACATATGCTGAAGCACTCTGTTTTTCTTATTCTTCTTTCCTCCCCTTCTTAAATCAGATTTCACAAGAGGGTTGCTTTTTGAGTTTGGTTTTTTTTTTTTTTTTTTTTTTTAGAAATCTGACAGAAGATTTCACAGCCCGTCTCCTTCACGCTGAAAATTGTGCATCACTGTAGGTTCTGCAGCCATCTTTCCTTTATTTTACTGCTCTAAATTACTTGTTAAAAATACCACTTTTTCTATGCGACTGCAAAGAATACAATACTTTCTTTCCTCTCTACTGAAGAGCCAATAATGAGAAAATGTTATGTCTGTCTTTGGCAACCAGTAACCCCTGGAGAAATCTGATGAGCTGTTTCCAGAAGTGTCTCATTACTAGTAGGAAACTTTATAATTTTTAACTTACTCTAAGGTTTTTATTTTGCTTGTATATGTTTGTGTGTGTGTGCATGGCTTTTCTTTTTGAAGTCCAAATTAAATTTCAAACATGGCACTAAGGAAAGTTCCAGAACCAGTACTTCCAACAGAAACCAACAATCCTTGTCTTCCCAGTTTTAAAAATATTTTTTTCTTCTGGAATCAACGCCCTATGTCTGTGAAAAGTGTTTTATCTCCAAGCTTTCAGTCATCGCTAATAAATTGATTAAGAAAAACTGGTTGTCTCTACATATGGAATATGTGTTTGTAGCTCCTGGTGAATGGGAGTTGTTCTGAGGGTTGAGGAACAAGATTAATCTCTAGATTTATATTGATTTCTGTTGAGATATGCATATGTATACACATAGATATATATGTGAGGAATGCAGTCTTGAGGAAAAAGAAATATCCAGGAAAGGAGAGCATCCATATATTTTCATGGAAAATGGGTATACTAAGCATGCAGCCACAGGGGAAATGTGGGACAAAATCTTATCACAAAGTAATTCCTATCCATTGATAAATAATGAATGACCAGCAATGGATAAGGATCAAGTCAGGCATTACTGGAAAGATTTTGTCCCACATAAATTAAAAGCTGCACTGAGGATGCTAATGAACTGCTTGAAATCATAACAGTCGTTGAGTCCAGGAGAGGTATTCAGAAAAGTAAGGTTTGCATTCATCTTCAAAAAATTCCAAAAGGTTGATTCAAGGAACTACACACTGGTCAGCCCTACTTTGCTTCATGGGAAAGTCAGGGATTGCTTCCTCAAGTTTATGGGCACTTGCAGGAAAAGACAGTGGTTGGGAAGGGTTGGGAAGGATCTACTAAGAGTAAATCATGCCTACCTGAACTTGTTGCCTACTATGATGAAATAATTCCATTTAGGGGTGAAAGGAGAGTGATGGATGTCATGTACCTCAACTTTAGCAAGGCTTTTGACACTTTTGATAAAAGAAAGAGTTAACTATGCAAAAGCAAAAAATCCCAAGGAAAGAATACTAGCATGACTAAACCTTATGAGAACTGATTTCAGATTTAATTGTTATAAAGCATAACAATAAAAGAAATATTTATTTGACTAATTTGTCTTTATTTAGCATCTTTTCTGTTTTGTAGGTTCAAAATCCCTTGCAATTCTTTCCAGAGAGAGACTTCTCCTCACTGAGGTCTCATCACATTTGTTTATGTGCTTTTTTTCAGAATTTTTATGCCAGAAGACTAAGACCTATGCCTACAGGTGAAAACACTAATGGTGACCATCAAGACCCTTTGCTGGTCAGAGAGACATTGTAAGGCTTTTGGTTTGGTAAGTATATTACTGTAACCTAATTATTTTTTCTCTCTATTGTTTAGCCAACCACAGGAAAGTCTCTTAGGCAGTATTGAGTCTGATATTGGACAAGTGTCTGTTTTATTTTCTTTTATACTGGCAGACACTGTAGGCAGCCTATGTCTGACAGAATTGAATGTACAGTGTTCTGACAGCTCTTCTCTATCTTTTCTTCCTTTCCTGAGGGCAACAAGGCTCACTGAGGATCCCCCGTCCTAAACTGCCTTCTGAACATTGTCCATCTGCACTGAAATACAAGGCAAATGAATACTGTAACTTGGAGATTTCATTTAACGTTTATTTAAGAAATCACTTTACAGCACTATTCTTGCTTTGAAGTTTGTTTTCTGAAGTGTGGGCAAAGTGCCTGTAAAACCAAGAGTTCCAAATTCCTGTCTTCCACAGTTTCTGTTGACTACTACAGGAAAAAAATGATGTGCTTATCCTTCACCCACATTCTAACTAATCCCCAGCACATTTGTTCTCTTTCCCACTCTGTGTTTTGTTGAAAGTGAATTAGTCAGTTCATGGACCGTTCTATATGCAAATCATAAACTGACTTATTCACAGGTTTTGTGCAGGTTGCAATCTTTGACTTGTAAGTCAGTTCTTTCGGCAACATGCTAGCAAGGCTGCTAAACCAGCAAACAGATTTCTGAAGATAGAAGTTGAAATAATAATGATTTATTACTATGATTACCTTCTGTAGGATTTCTTTATCTGGCAGAAGCTTATAGAACAAAAAATCTGTTTCAAGAATTTACTTATATACCTATATTTAATTTTAAGCATAATCATAACCCAAAAAGTTATTGTGTGTTGATAAAAACATTATAAAAAACTCATGCGATTTTCATTAGCTTAGCCCATTTGAGTTCCTTTCCAGAGGTGCTAGTAGCCATATGAGAAGTTAAGTTCCAGTAATAATACAATCACTACAATCATCTGATAAGACTTAGATCATGTAGTGAATAAAAATTATACATAAGGTTTTAATATAATTCAACCAGAAAAGTGTTAGGAAATACCTGAGAAATCAGTAGGTAAAATGGATACAATAAAACATAAAAAATACATTTTGATTTATTCTGGAGTCATATCTTTTGTCAGGCATCCCATCCGTGTTGATCACATGGGAGGTAAACACTGTAAATGGCTAGATATTTTTTTTAAAGTAATTGTTTTGATTCTATCAATATCTCTTTTTTATCTTTATTAAGTGTATTTTTTACTTCTTGTAATAGTTTTATAGTAGTTGCTTAGAGATTAACAAAAATAAATTCTAGCTGTATATAGCTGGAGGCAGTTAGTTTCAATTTAATCTGATGATCAGTAGTGGGTTTGGGGTATTATCTTGTCAGTTTTGCACCCAGAGCATTATTTTTTAATTTAGTTATTTATTTATTTATTTATTAAAATTAACTTATTGAGTCTGCAGGAAGTCTAAAGCTTGATATGCTGGTTTGTCCAATAACCACAGTCTAAATACTCTGCTTTTGCGTGATTTATCTATTGACAGTGCTTTCTCCCACTGGAACAAGTATAGGCTACATCAGAATACAAATTACTTTCTGTGTGCCCAAACCATCTTTTTCACTGCCATTCCATATATGTCCACATGGAGTATAATATGGTAAAGGTAGTTATTGATGCAAAGTCTCCAGAGCTGGTAGGATTTATCAGTATTGCCACCGTTAATACATTTATAGAGGTTATGTGTACTGTGCTATAACAGCAAGCTGGAAAAACCTGTTTGAGTTAACTTAAACCAGGTAGTTAAAATCCGAGCCATTACCCATCTTCTTGGTCAGGCTGTAAAGCCTGCTCTGAACTCCAGGCAATTAGGTTTCAGGCACATCTGTTCATTATGCAGAAGAGATATGTCCACTGCAGTTTTTGTCACACAATTTAATGGCATTTATGAAAGTCCCACCTTGGGAATCTGAGGATTTAGTAGCATAAACAATGTACTAGCCCTGACAATGACAAATATGTTACACCCTACTTCCATGGGTTTGTGCATAAGTATACATATACACATACACATATACATGGTAAAGGTTAGATGACTTTCAAGCAACCAGTAGGTTTTTAGGTTTGTACCCTGCTTAATTTACCATCTTAAGCCCTTTGTGTTGAGAAAAATCAACACAAATAACAGTAGTGTAGAGCAGAACATCAGGTTTTATGAAACCTTCAGATAAAACCACTTTGATTCGATAAAAGACAAAAAAAAAAAACTTACCTTTTTTTCTCAGAACTCAAAAAATTGTATATATCTGTTACTAGTAAATCTTTATGAATTTAAACTATATTCTCTCAAGATTCCAGACTGAAGTTTATTTCATCATAATTACCCATAAATTTTCCATGTCCAGTACACAAGATAACGCTTATAGAGTAAATAAAAAAATGTTAATGAGCCAGTAGCCATCTATCAACCCTGCACACTGGCATTATTAAGATGCAAAATAGGTAATAAAAAGTTATTCTATTTCAAGTACCATTTTTGCAAGAAAACCATGTAAATGTTGATGCATGGTGAATTAAAATAAATTAATCTGATAATATGAGTGAATTGAACAAGCTGTGCAATATAAATATTTTAATCACTTCTTGATCCAGAAGTACCTCATCTACAAATGAGCAATTACTTTCTACCTCGTGGGAGTTGTCTCTAATTACGAGGCAGTCTAGTTGGTGCTATACAAAAAGTACATGTAAATATCAAGCATCAGACCCTTGAATTTGTCATTTGTAATATGCACAGCATGTTTTATCCCTTTTTGTAACCCTGTTTGTGTTGTACACTTCTGATTTTATTTGTAGGTGTTTTTAACCTGAGCCGACCAGTCGCTGTCAGTCTTTTCATTTAATCTGTGGACATGGAAACACTTCCCAGTGGAAATTTGAATGAACGCCTATTAAATTTAAGCATAGGATTGTTTTTCTCAGTTCCTTATAGGTTACTCAAAACCAGTCTGCCAAAGCCTTAGTCCTGACGACTGTAAGTTAAAAATAAAGTCCTAGATATAAAACTGGATACAAAAAGTAGGTGTAATTAATTTAACCTTATTAGTCATATGCGGCATATGTTGCTGCTATGTGACATGAATTCCTTTCCCATAAATAAGGAACGTCCAACACAGTACAACACCACAAATGTTGCCACTGGTCTTACTAAAAGCTTGGTCAGCCTACTTTGGACTGAGTTCCCATAACTATAGCAAAGGATGTTGGAATCTCTGAATGGGATGACGTATGCTAAAGGAGACCAAACAGTTTTGTGTAGCACAAATATTTGTGTTGTTGTACTATGCTGGACATGCCTTGTTTATGGGGAAGGAAGTCATGTCATATAGCAGCAACAGCCTAGGCAGTTTCAGTGGGTGTCACTTATGCATTGCTTTTGTTGTCTTATTGATGTAAATTAAGGAGTTGTGTTAGGCTGCTGCTCATTGTCTCACTCCAGTGAAGTCTGCCCCAGAAACACAAAAATGCATTGAGAAACTTGAAGGCAGAATTGTTTGTGTTTGTGTCCCAATTACTAATGTCTACTTAAGAAGGCAATCAGATTTTCTGGTGTGACATAGGTGAAACACTGACTCTATATAGACTAGGAACAAAACTCATATCTGCTTTTGAGGCAAAACTTTAGTCCCATTTCAATTTTATATAAGATTTGTTTGAATAGAATAACTCATATTCAAACAATGTGTATGCTTTAGGGGGAAAAGCTTCCCTGGGTCGTTTCAGAGAAGTGCTATTCATCCTGTGGCTCACTGTTGTAATAAAAAAAATGAAACAGAAGAAACTGATTGATCTTTTAAAAGATGTGAAGTGCTGTGAAATATGTGTTCTGGTTTTGCTATCTTTCCAACAAATGTCAATTAAACATAAAAAATCGTTGTTTCCAAACATCACCGGAGATGATAATTACCACAAATCCATCTTCTATGTAATTCTAAATTTCCATAATGTACCCTTACTGACAGTGACAGGAGGAGGAGTGCCATTATTTGTATCAATGTATGAAGAACAGTTCTTAGCATTACTTCACATGTACTTTGTTGAATTTACTGCTTCTGCTACAAAAAAACCCAATTGTTTCCTGAGCTATTTATTTCCAAGATCTTGACTTTGATTTTACTCTAGTGATATCCTATGAGGAATCTTCTTCATTTTCTTCTTTCAATTTCAATCTAGCCTATTGAAGAAATACTGCTTTTTTTGGTTCTTTTGAGATGCAGATGAGTGACAAATGGCAGTTTCTAAGTTGATCTTTGTATCTTTGGGATTTCTGTTTGGCTGGGGCCTGTTCAAAGACTTCCATCATACTGCAATATTGTTTTGTAGAAATGAGACATGAAAACCTCTGAAATATGAATCGAGGTGTCTAAGTGCCCTCTGGGAACTCTTCTGTGAGTGGAGTACATGTTCGTACAAGGGAATAACTGAAGTGCAAGAGAATGGGCAGTGCTACAAATAGATAGGCATGGACAGGGAGGAATGGAAGATGCAGAATGGGCACAGGCTCACTTTCACACATCCTGCTCACTTGTAAACAAGATTTGCTTACAAACACTAATGAAATTTCCAATGAAAATAATCTGAAAAGATTTCAACTTGTTAATGGGAAAAAGCTGGCATTCAAAGGTATAAACAAATGAGTTTCCAACTGAACATTTTGTATTCCAAAATGAATGCCTTTGAAAAGCCTGCCTCTATATCCTGCAGTGAAATAAATATGCTTGGAATATGAAGTTAACAGTCCAAAAGCCAATGTAGTTCATATACTATGATTATTAATATTAACAGATTTAAAAACAGTATGGCTGTCTTTAGTTTGATCTTTTGAAGTAAAATCTACTCTCACTAAGTATGAAATTTTTTTATTTGTCCTATTGCTTACAGTATCATCAATAGGTCTTACTAACATAATTTATTAAGCTGTAACCTAAAACTTTGAAACCATCTATAATTAGAACTTACCTAACTGATGCCTTGGGAAATTAGTTATAATAATAAGGCAACGTACCTGAGTATCTTCTGTTTACAATGTCATTCACTGATCTGTTAATAACAGATACATTAGTAACACAATAAACACTTTAGGTTTTGTATGTCAAGTGACAAAAGACTTTAAGATATCCTATTGTTCCAAGTTTACTATACCATGATTTTGGTTAAGAAAAATAAGCATATGACTAACTGAATTCAAAGAAGAGATTGAAATATTTATAGTTAAGGACATCGTCCTTACCTTCTCAATCTGAAGCTTTGATAACTATACATTCCAGTCAGTCTACTGGGTTTCTTCTTGTAAATCAAAAGCTTTGGTTTTAATTTTTATACTGTTACATTCTCTTGTATCCAGCCCTTCCACATGATGAATCATGGAAGTTAAATATAAAAAACATCTGTCAGTTCAGTCTGTCCTCTGTGCCAGTGTGACAGTAGTGTCTCTAGTTCATTGAAGGAATTAGAAGTAAGAGGTCGTCTGTCTCTTTATCTTGGAGAGGTTATTGGATAATACGGCTTGCTGCTTCTGTTATTAAATAATCAATGACAATACCTGACTAACTATATCTACAACCATATCCATATTTGTATCAATATCTATAGATAGACACATCAAAGATTTAGCTTTCTTTTCCCAGCCTGATGGCCACAGACTCTAGATCATGCCGCATCCAATAAAGTATCTGTTCAGGATTTTGTGCTTTCTTTTTCCAAAGTCCTCTATGAAGTATGCTACCACTTGACACTTACAAAGTATGACACCTCTGCACTCTCAAAATACAGGCACTGATATAGGGTATCTGTTAATTCTCACTTAACATTAATCATTGTAATGAGTTTAGTTTAACGTAGCTGCATACACTTTTTTCATGTGAAAGTGAGGTATTAATGTATAAACAAGTGGTTCTTGTTGTTAAGCTCCTAGGAACATATTGTTCCCTGAAAATACAAAGGTTGCCTGCTTTTCCTTTGTAACTCACATTTACTACATTAGGATTTGGAATTTCTGATTGTAAATGTTTTCTGGGAGCATCTCTTATGCTGTATTATACATGTTCCTGGCACAAGGGACGGCCAGTCCATCCACAATGCTCTTGATGCCTTCTGCTGTATTTCTGAAGCAACACTCCACTCTGAGCGCTCTCTTGGATCTGGCCAGGTTGAAGTTACTTGTCTTCATAGCAGTCCATATGGTGCTGTGCTTTGGACACTTAATTCTTGTTATTGTTGTTTTAAACAGGTAATTCTTGCTTCTTTGCAGTTTGTGTGGTACAGAAAGGTATTCTTCCATAAATGTATCAACGCTGCATGATCAGTTCACAGTCAGACACTGAAGAAGATGTTTGGCTTTGTCTTTACTAATGGGATAAAAACTTTATCATGGAAAAAAATTATTATTATATTACTTCAATTTATAATTAGTCATAACACTTCATTGATAAGTGTCTCTATACTGGCATGCAACCATAATTCAAATAAACAGAAGGAATTAAAAAAATAAAACACTTTATATGACCTATAGGAAAATAAAGTAGGAATTAACAAAACAAGGTATCTAATAAGCCTAGCCAGACTAGAGATGCTATGATCAAATGGGAGAGCAATGAGGAAGGGAGACTTTCATTTTGGTCATTTTCATTTGTAAGAGACTCTTGGAAAAACAAGAAAATAAAGTTGGCAGAGTTCTTAGGCTACAGAGGTAAAAATGCTAAGGCAATTTAAATTTCCTGGTATGATCCAGCTACTCCTTTATACATGGAGTTACATGTGTTCTATGTTAAGAGCTGATAGAATGATATCTGTAAATCCTAAATATTTACTTTGTAATTAATTTCATAATTGCTTCTACATTTTAGACCTTTGGCTAAAAAAAGTGCTATCAGGCTGTTTCTGATAATCTATTAATTACTTCCTTGACAAATGGGGAAGTTGAATATTTGATACTTTCATGCAGGCACTGTGAGCAGCAAAGAATTTGAGAATATTACAGAAATTAAAGTTTCAAAAATAAAAAGAACTTTGAATTCATTTGTCAAGCTCTTTTGTCTCCTATAATATAACTTATAAGAAAAGAGGAAATTCTATAATCTTTATTTATCACAATGGAACTAACTTCCCTAGAAAAGAGAGACAGCTAAGCTGTCTCATCAGTGAAATAAAGCTACTTATGCTGATAACTGGTTTTCTGTAGAACACTGAAGGTCAGTGTAGCCTGGTGGCAGACAGGAATTTCAAAAAAAACCAAACCCCAAAACCACTTTATTTTCTGTACTGAGAACAAAATTTTCTTTAATGTTTTCTCCCCAGTAAAATGAAAATGCTGAAAGAACATTTCAAACTGCTGCATTTTTGTGTATTCAAATAAGTGAAGAATAACCAGAAATAGACAACCTTTTCAGCTCCTTTAAACTGGGGGATTTAGACTGCATTGCACTTGGCCTGTTTTCTAAGTATTTTCCAGCACCACTAGGTGTCATCATATCTATTATTAATTCCTGTACAAGAGATCTTCCCAGTACCTAGCAGACAAAGTTGATAACTTTATCAGCTTTATCAAAATTTCAGTTTAAAAAGAAACAAAAAAGGTAAAAACATAAGATTTTATGAAATAGAAGTTAATCCCTGAAAGCCCTGCCACACAGAAGATCAAGAACTCTACAAAATCAGAGACTTGGACGTTATAAACTAAAACTCATTTCATCATTAATTTCAGGACTTTCAGTATTTTCCTCTTGAATACAGAGACGACTTCTTTTAATCTTCATCTGATACCTTCCATTAGTGCATATTATCTCAGTCAGATTCACAAAAGCAGATAGGCACATAGCAAGAATCAGCTTTACATTCTTAATTATAAATCTGTGACCTGAAAGACCAGTCCCCCAGGACAGTTTATCCTGGAAGTAGCTTCTCATAGCAGGCACATCCCTTTCGCTCTAAACATCTGCATGCATATACCTGTATAGCTGTTCTTGCCCAAGCATTTACCTCTAAACTGTGCTCTTTAGCACTCCTTTAGTACTCTAGCAATACAACAGAGCTGATCCCAAGTGTTAGGATGATGTCAAGCTACTAAGTGTATTTTGCACCTATCTTAACATACTAACAGGACTTGGTTTCCCAACTACATGAAATACTTTTGTGTTGGTTTTCTTTCTCCTTAGAGAAAAGTGGTGTTGAGGTGGTATTTCTGCTTTTTTGTATGATAGAGAACATGCTCAGGTACATGTTCAAAAGGTGATTCAGGACCTTGTTGGGCCCTTCTCCAACTACAGAAACTCACAACCCACTGATTTCACTGTCAGAAGCACTCCTGATCCTTTTGACCCAATGCTAGGTAAGCCGGGAAGGATGTCCATCTTTCGCATGGGTGATTACAGAATTCAAGGTTTATAAAGAGGGTGTGGAAATCAGTTAAGCATCTCTAATTGGTTATAAATATCCATTTAAGAGTCTCCATTTTCTGTGCCTCTGAACTACCTAGGTATTTTTATCAGCTCTTAGCAAAAAATCCAGAATTGATATTGGTGATGTTCTCCCTTAGACACCTTCTCAACTCAAAAACTCCTCATTACGTTTTCACAGGTAATTCTTTCTCTCTGATGCTTGTTTTCTGTCCTAAGAACCTTAAACCAGAACCTCTTGGCTAATTACATACATGTGCTTTACAGGAAGAACAGAGACCTCAGACACTATAGAATCTGGGACTATTTACTTAAAATTCAGCAGAAGTTTAAAGGTGGACACTGGGTAAGTGAAATAGTCAAGTGTTGAACCAAAACCCTTCTTCTCTCCCCCCCCACCCCCCCATAGTTACAGTCATTTAACATAGTTATTTATCTCTCTTCTGCAATGATTCTACCTTTAAGTGAATTTAACTAAGTGTGCTAATTATGTTATCTTAAGTTTTTGTTTTCAAAAGCTGAAGCTGCCTAAATTCCCGGTGTGAGGAACTTAGAAGGTGACATTTCACTAATGACTGCTCTGAGAAACTGACAGAGATTGATAGAGTGTTTTTAAAGATGTCCCCATGAGAAGCATCTCGTATAAAATGAAAATGACAAAGTAACTTTTAAAAACTAACTCTCCATTGTGTGTCTAGTTTACAAGAAAAAAAAGAGATAGAGAAGCACTTTAAGGTAGTTTTCCCAATGCACGACATGTATTTTTTTATTTAGAAATGTCTTCAAAGAGTGCTTTTTAAACAACAGTTTTGTGCTCACTAACAACTCACTGAAAACTGTTTTTCACTGCCCTGCATACCAGAAACATGTACATCATGGGCCACGCTGTGCATTGTCAGCTCAGAGAATGAGTACTGAATAAGGAACTCTGTACAGAAACCTTCAACACTGAGTATAAGCAGGTTCATACAGCACCCCCCTCTCTTGGGGTGTATTAGTAAGGTAGAGCCTTACCCCTTAGTCTGTTTTCCGTAATTACATTATTGCACTATAGGTACTAGTAACCCCAAGATTTCATTTATACAGGGATTGCATTTAGTCTTAGTCTTTCCTGCTCTTCTGCAGGAAATATAAAGGCCAGGTGGCTTCTTTATGTTCCCCCCATCGACCACGTTCCTCAGACTGGCAGGCAGTTGCCAAAGGTTGATGTGCTGCACTCTGCATTTTGGAGCCACACGTCTGCATTTCAGGCACCCCAACATAACTGAACAGATGAAGAGACTGGTCCATCCTTTCTTTATGTACAGAGTAGGAGAAGTTCTGAGGACTTAGCAACAGCCTATCCCAGCTGCATTTGGTAGTGCGAATGCACACTCACGTGATACAGTGAAAAAAGTGTCCAACCTTCGGGATTCAGTGTGATTTCTATATGGAAGTGCAAATGCAAGCAAATGCATATTCAACGAGAATATTCTGCACCTCTGTGTAGAGATAAGTGTGCTTCATGGGCAGCTGGTAGCGCTCATCTAAATAGAGTATGTAAGTTTGGTCCAAGTGTAGGTATACACTAGCTTTCTCTCTGCACAGAAATCATTTTGCCACCGAATTCTACTTGACTTCCACCAGAGCAAAAAAAAATCTTTTATATTAATATTTTATACCATTTGAGAAGTAAACATGCACCCCTCCAGATTTAGTAATAAAAGTAAAATTAAGCAGGATATAAGTACTGATAGGAAAGCTTCTATTCTACAGAACAAAAGAATTAAGTCTAACAGTCCCATCATTACTTCAGAATAAATAATGAAAAATTAGGTATTTTATTCTTCCTTGACTTAGATATAGTTTCAGGTCTCTGTTGGTCTAGTTTCTTTTAGAAATAGAAGAGTGTTTGTATAAGTAGATGCGCCACCATCACTGATTCCCCTCTATCCTCTCTGTTCTTGAAAAATAATTAAAACCAGAAATGGAAGAGAGTGCTTGAGATGGGAATTGCCTTCTATCGAGCATGTAGTCATTAGATTAGTTGTACAGTTTTATACAGTTCATAAAAATCTGTTTTATTCACATGATTTCATGTGGAGGATACATAGTCAAAAGTGGCTTAGAGAAATGTTAAACGTTGTTGCTATCTGTTTCTTAAATTGTCATCCTATCAGGTGCAATGCGGGCTTAAAAAATACAATATTCTTTCCTTATGGGCATATTGATGCGCTAAACTTTACTTGATGAGAAGCATTGCCAGATCAATAATACATTTTATCCACTTTTTCATGGTGGTCCCTTGAGCCTCCAGTTTCCATCCTAGCTATTAATTGAGTCAAATGACAGCAGATATTATAAAAAAGATTTCCAACTCCAAATCCTTTTCCTAGTCCTATATTGAAACCTTTCTAGCACTCCAGATATTATTCAGATACTCATGATGAAGTTTTTTGCTTTATCCCTTTTGGACAATATCATACTACTCCACTCTTTTTTT
>VXBJ01001062.1:613346-643571 GCA_013400055.1 Nycticryphes semicollaris
TTTTTTTTTTAATACTTTACTTATTGTTCTTTTCCACCTCTGAAGCTACCATTAAAATGAAGGAATTTTTTTTGACCAGTGTCTACATCTGTGATTGAAGGCACTGGAAATCTTTTTTCTTTGGTAATTTCATTGTGGGTTTCCAATCTTGTGAGACCTCCTAAGATTTGCCTTTATCTTATTATGAGATATCAAAGTAATGATGTACATCAATGTGACTGTCTATCACTTGAAAATTCATGTTTTGAATCTCCTTGTCAGCTAAGCTTTGTGATGACGTACCCATGATCTCTGGTTCCCATGCATCACTGATTTCATGTACCTGCCTTCCAGGCTTCTTAGCCCTGGGCATGTAAACTAGTTCTGTGGTCCTGCCGTCAGCAGTCCAGCTCTCAGACTACTCTCCCTCTAAAGGATACAAATATACTTAAGCACTAGTTTATAAGAAACAAATTAAATGCAAAAGCAAAAGCCAAAAGACTTGGTGCATATTACTGGCAAGGAAGGAAATCTCCCAATTCAAGTTTACAGCTCATTACTGTCAAGTGATTATATATGAGACAATGTGATAAGGACAACTGCTTCTTCTTGTGGTTACCTGGCAGAACGATACAGAGGAACACACAGTTATTGCAAGAACCACTCAGATCATTTGTTTTCAAGTACTGAAAACAGCTACATTTAGATCTAGCATGACTCACCTGTACTGCATACGTTTGCCAACATTATACCCATTCTGCATATTGACATGGAATGGATGAAACAAGGTAAAAACATTTTAAAAAAGCAAAATAAATAAAAAAAAAAAGCCAAAGCTCAGCTGCCTCAGCTTTCCTCAAAATTGGTTAAAGAATAGAAATAACAGATCAGAAGCAGTTCTGGAATGAGAGAAGATACTGATACTGCAGCACAAGAGTATCATAGCTCTGTATGATGTGACATATGGGCAAGGCATGGGTGGACAAATGGATCAAAGAAGGAATGCAGGAAAAAAAGGCAGAAGCTCCAACTCTGGCAGTTCAGTAAAAGAGCTACCACCAGCCAGAAAGGATTTGGAAGCAGGTCTGTGACACCGTAGCAGAGCACAGAGCAGGTTGAAGAAAGTCCTCAGTTTATCTGACAAGAATAGGTTAATCTGAATTGGGCTTCTTTGCTCAGGTTAAAATTGTTCAGCCATTGCTAAACACCAAAGAAATGAAAAAAAAGAATCCAAGAGCAGCACTCACTCCCACAGCTCTGAAAGCAGAGCAGGGAGGTCACTATGGTTTGGCCTCCAGCCCTTGAAGTGCACTTCCTAGGGACAAAGGCTGCGGGCAGCAGAGGTGGTAGTCAGCTTCAGGTTCTTTGGAGAGGTGAGAGCACCATGATATCGCCGAGTCCATGTGTCAGTCCTGCCCTTATGGTCCTCCAATAGACAAGTAGCTTTAGATTATGGCTACAAAAGCCTGAATGTTTCTAGCTGTCCTACAGATAACGCTTGTTCTACATGCTATATTGTCAATTTTCTCAGAGATGTTGATGCTTTTCTACAGCTGTCCATCCACAAGGACTCTGTGATGACAATTTCATTTCTCTTCAGTAATAAAGAAATAAGACTGCACAGTCTTTCTGTGTCATGTAAATGTGACAATGTTTAAGCAGAAACATAAAAAAAATAAGAGAAGTGCCAAAATAAATATAGGTGATCCATAATTTTGAATCAGTGTTAGGGCTTGACTTAGAATTTTTTTTTGTTTTTCGGTTTTTTTTCCCCATTGCTTAGGTTTGGTGGTGTTATTAAACTTTATGTGTTACTTTTCATAATGTCCAACTGGAAAAGATAACAATCCCTAGCTTCTGACAAAAGGGAGCACAGTGATATGAACTATTTAAAAGACTGCTAACTATCTTCACTTTTCAAAATTTATGTATTTTACCAACATTTGAAAACTGAAAGATGTTAAAAATTGGTTATGGTTTTGAATCTCAATTGTGAAAATATTTATAAACCATTATTACCATTGTTATTACTATTACCTACTGCTATCACTGGTACCACTGCTACAAATGTTATTATTCTAATTGCAATAGTCACAAATCCAGAGAATTTAATGTTTAGAGGAAATATAGTTAAATTTAGGGCAAAGATGAAATTTTATAGAAAAAATTTAAGCATCATCAAGGAAAGTTTAATTGTGTAAAAGCACTGTCAACGGACCCTGCTTATTTTACGTGGTAAATTACTATTGGAGTGTTGATTTCTTTCTTTCTCATTCCTGTTTTTATTACTTCTTACTCACAAAGAAGAAAATTCAGTTCCTTTTGAACTCCACATGCTGTTTGTGGATAGTGCGGTAAGTCCTTTGTCTTTAACAAGGAGGTTGATTTCTTGAGTGAAGTGTAAAATGGGATTCAGCTTTACCTGTAAATGCACAATTGGTGCTTTCATAACTCAGAAGCCCTAAAAGGTCTCACCATAAGCTTTGAGACAGAGACAGTACAAAGGAGTCTTCTTAAAGAATAATACTACATTTTATGTTCTATCCTAGCAATATACCATACTACTTTTTCCTCTAAATCTTCATTTCTGGTTGTGTGCTTCCCCTCACCCTCACCCCCCGCCCAATCCTTTTTCATTTGTCTCTAGGCTTAGCCTTTCCATGCTTCCTTAACTTCAGGTTTTCACTTTTGCTTCTCTTTGATTTATTCTTTGTGACTTTCCTCTTAACTCTCCATATTCTCTTGGGGTCCTCTGAGGGCATAATTCAGAACTTCATGATCAGAATGACTAGAATGACCTTCTATACCATTAGGTTCATTATAAACTTTGTCAATAGCAGCTCTTAAGTTTTTGTTACAGATTTATCTGTATAAATAACAATATTACTCCAGGATTTGTGAAACCTAAGCCCATTTCAGCAACAACATCAAAAATACCACATCTTAACACAGGAAAGAGATTTTGAAACACAGAATTAGTCTGATAACCTGACTAGGAACAATACTGTTAAATTTAGCTGGATATGTAAATGTTATAAAAAGGTCTTCTTGAAAATCATGAAATCAACCTAGAATCATTAGGCCTTTTTTCAAACAAAAAATGAGTTTAACTTCTACATGATGTTCTTGGGGAATCAGGAGCTTCAATAATTGCTGTTTCAAGAAGTCAAAACCAACATTATTGTGAAAATATCCAACTCCAGGACTAAGGAATAGAAGGAAAAACACCAAACAGCAGCAATGAGCTATGGAAAAATTACAAAATGGGGTTTACATTAAATTTTCATGTGACTGATGGGCCAGGTTGTGTATGTGACATATGCAGTGCAGTAAAAATAGTTGGAAAAAGCCCAACTCCATGGCTGTAGCAGTAGACAAATGTTAACATGGCACTCTTCCCAGGCTTATATTTGCTACCTCTCACAATTGTGCATGCCCTGGTCATTAGTTCTGTTCAGTACTGATTGCATAAAAGGACATGCCCCCAAAACTCTAACTCATGAATGACTGCCTTCACATTTAAATCTGCCAAACTAGGCCATAAAATAAGTGAAAATCTATCTCTTTGTGAAGTTTTCAGTGCTGCTGCTTCCGCTAGTGCTGGTTAGTCTAAAAATAACTTTCAGGTAACCGGGTATTTCAGTTCCACCTGGCAGAAAGTACAGCAGTATGAAAAATAATTATTATAAAATAAATGTGAAGTGTTTTGCTTAGATTTTAGATAAATGAAAATTTGGGTCATTTGTGTGCATCTGTTTTCGTGTCTCCATTTATAACTTCCTCTTCTTCTTTATGAGGAAATTGGTATACACCTCTGTTACAAGTTTGTCTCTTGTTTTCCCACCCTAAAGGATTGACTTAACTTTTTTTTGTATGAGGAGCAGCAGCTCAAGGAATTGTAGTATGACTCTGGCTACCCACAGTAGAGCTGTTCTTTTTTCCTAAGAAACAGTGCATAGATTTAACTGAGCTGAAAAATTTTAGAGATGACTATTTTCCCCACTTGTGATCCTCAGGGAAAATGCTGATATCCTGCCGAAATGTGGCACCAGTGCTGGAAGTGAAGGCCAGGTTAAGGATATTTCCAAAGTGTAAATAGTGTTTATTTCACTGAGGTCAAGCAGGCTCAGCTACTCATAAACTGTCTAAAGCACGTGGGTTAAAAGAAAGAATAGCTACATTTCTCCAGGTCCTTGTGGATTATTTGTTTTTCTTCACTTTACAGACATCCAAGTTTGGAAAAAGGAACCTTATGGGACACTTTTCTGTACCCTTGAATCTCTTTCCTATTCTTATGAAAATCCCTGGGCAACAATTGCTGACAAGTAAGAGAAAATACTGGCTGCCTAGAACAAATATTATTATGAAGGCTGAACTTCAGTAAGGAAATGCTAAATTCAGGGTTGTCAATATAATCTGAAATGAATTCTTGTGTAGGTAATCTCTCACATTCTTTCCTTAGAAGGTCACATACTCATTGTTTCACAGGATCACACTTTTATCAGACTACCTCTTGGAAATCCTGAGACTGTATTTGTGGAGTCTTTAATGGTCATTGCCCCATGCTGGCTCTTTGAGTGTCTGCAGATTCAGCTGTAGTTAATATCCAGATCCCTGTTTTCCTTCATCTTCCAGCTGTATAAGGACCAGGGTATTTAGGTATCCTAGGTGGCTTTGCTACAGGCCACAGTAGGCCCTCTTAATTCACCAAGAATGTTCTGAATGATTCTAATTCACATGGTATATCACCTGGTCTTACTGCCAAAATATGTTGTCCAGGCAGCAAGACTCAGATTTTTGTGAATGGACTCTTTTGATAATGTTTCCTCTATGACAAATGGGTTGGTACCATGACATCTTTCTTTGCACTATGCCCATACTCTGCAACCTACGGGAGCTATTCCTTGGAGATGGTGTCTCAGAGAATTCAGCCAATGGCACTTGTTGGCATACAGATCCAAATTCCCTGCTTCAGGCTTATATACTACCATATGTACTTGTCTCTGTCACTGCTCCATTGGACAGACCTTTCCACCTTCAGCATTTTCTGCTCAGCTGCCTTCACTACTTCATTCTCTTTATAGACAAAACATTCAGGCACATGGTATCTCATATGCTGAAAGCAGCCTGATAGGCTGTTGTCTTCCTTTCACTCAAGCCACCGCAAGAAGTTTTTGCTGCAAACCATAGTCCTAAAACTCATCTGTCTTTCCATTTATGGAAGTAGATGATAAGAACTCGATAGAGATGCTAATAAACTCTGCCCAACCTATAGTGTAATTTCTTCCTTGTGTGTTTTCTTCTCACTGTTGATGACAAGCTATTTTCCCATGGGCCCAGTTCATCCTGATATCAACCTTTTCTTTGCTCTACAAATGATCTCCATACTTGTTCTATGGTGTTCCAGGGGCACACTATGCCCAGGCTTCTCTGCATCTCTCCCGCCTTGAATGCAGGATCCTTTTCATTTTGCAACCTCTTCAATGCTTCTGTGCTTCCAGGGCTCTCTGAACTACAAGCACAGTTGCTGCCTGCTTCAAAGGGCTCACTTCAGCCTAATAAAGCCTGGGGAAGTTGTAGAAATCAAGGGATCACATAAGAAACAAGTTACAGCAGACAAGTTAGACAGAGCCTGCATTTTTATGACATTTATTAAACAACAGACCACCTGCTTTTTTTTTGCACTTATGCTATCTGTAGATATTTCTGAGGATTTCTACCTGTATCTGAACATCCTTTGGCTAAAAAACCATATTAACTGTAAATTCAGGTCTGAGATAGACATGGACATCTGATAAACTGAGTCTTGCACACATTGAAGTGAAGACACATTATAAGGTTGATTTAGGTCAATGATGAACCCTTATTAGAAATTTAATAACACTTCTTAAAAATAATTGCTCGTATGTAATGAAATAAAAATTGAAGAACAAACAATAGGAAACCCTAATCACATTTATATCTCATTTCCATTTATATTAGTAGCAAGCCTTTAGACTCAGTATTGAATTGAACATTTTCTGTTATTTAATAAACAGATTGCTTGTGTTCAAGGATCTTTTCCATGGGATTATTTTTGTTTTGTTTCTTTTTTTTTCTCCTATGCTGTTCCCTTATCTGTGTATGTGTAATAGCAAGTAGCACAGGAAAATATTCAAATAAGATTTTTTTTAAAAAAAAAAGACAATTTTTCTCTCTGATGTAAATCATGTTTGATATGGCCCTTAAGTTAAAGTTTGTACTGCTTCAGTTGCTCTTCTTTTAAGTATGAAGCTATTTTTAGAAAGCGATTCATACAGGGAGATTTAATATTTCTTTACGTCATAGGATATGGATAAAAAGTCCACTCCTTTCTGCTATGACTATTCACATGTGCTTATCAATTATGCATTACTGCATATCACAGGGCATTTATCCACTTTAAAAACAAGTACAGCACCAAAAAAATGAGCAGGGTATAATATAATTCAGAATAATAGCATTTGTTCAGTACTATATGTTGTCCTTACGCTTTACTGGGGAGTTCCTGGTTGATAAGGAAAAGGTCCTTGCAGAATTCTCCAGAAGTTTGTTGTGTCATAAAGAAACCTGCCCCTTCTTCAAGATAATAAATATTCTGCTTCCTTTTCATGACAGCTGGGACAAAACAATGGAAAATTTGGTGTTCTCAATGTCTTGCTTTCTTGATGTCTTTAGAACAGCTAGCTGGTCCTTGGAATTGCATGGGGTAGACAATGGGGACTAGCTGCTTGGCCAGGCTCACTCTATTTTGTCAGGGTAAGTGGAAGGTGAGAGCATCTTCATCATTAAGGTTATCCAGTTAAGAACAAGAACACAGAGAGACAAAATCCTGGTAGACAAAGGATAACAGAGACAATGCCAAGGACCAGAAGCCTAAGCTGCTAATTGTTGTGCCATTAAGAAACTGCAGGTACAGCTTTGGAGAGGACCAGCCTGGAACTTGTACTGATATGAGGGGTGAAAATAGAGGACCATGAAGATTTGGGTTGTTCAAGAGCAGCCTGTGGGACCATGCAAAACTTCTGAATTAACAACTGGGGAGAGGGAATGGTGAGGAACAAGAAGGATATTAAACAAAAAAGCATATAAAAGGGGCTAGTCATGTGTAAACTTGGGCCAGTCAGTACGCGTCTGACCAGGCTCTGCATATAATCACTGTAGTCTGTCCTATCTTCTCATGAAATCCTTTCTTATCTACCTCTGTGTAATCTCATGGTCTGTCTCATCTGTGAGTCACTTCTAGTTAAGATACTCAATTAATATTAATTCAGTGGTGCTAAGGCCACTGGCAAAACTCTTGTGTCTCTTTTCAATAGTGAGGAAGTCTCATGAGAATGATAATAAAGAGAAGAGCTATACTATTTCCATGGTCAATAATGCAGCAGCTGTGAACAGTATCAAGTTGCTTTCATGGTGAGACTGTAAATAGATTGGTTGCTCCTATTGTTGCCTGTACACAACCCCACACTTGGACTCAGTTATTGCTGATCCATATGTGAGGAGATTTGCAAAGAGCTCTGTCTGGTAGGCAACCTGTTATATCAGCAACATTTCTTGTAAGCAACATTCTGATGATGGATTTGATGAAAAAAAAAAAGTATTTAAAATAAATGCTTTGGTTTTTTTTTTAAGGAAAAGAAAATCATCTTTAATTTCTAAGAATTACTCAAAGGGAGTCAAAGGGGTTTTTTTGTGTGGGGTTTTTTCTTTTTTTTTTGGTTTTTTTTTTTGAGAGAGAGAGGTGGAGAGCACATGTTTCATTAAATTCCAAGCATGTTAAGCAGTAGATTTCTGGTAACTGTTTAATGGGAACCAGGTGGGAATTCCTAGGAAGAAAACATACTAGATGGAAAGAAAAATGAAAGGAGAGACAATACTGAAAGGGCTTTAGGAAGATGAAGAATCATCACTTGAAACTGAGGTTAAAAGACTGAAAGGATACACCAAAAATTAGAAAGAACAAATCCTGTATGACTATTGATTTTCAAAGTTTGCAGTCGGATTCTGTAATGAACTTGTGTTAAAATGATCAGGTACAACCACTTGCTTAGGTTGGTCTGTCTGATCTGGAATACACTCTTGAGACAGAGTGGGAAACCTTTGTTACATGATAAAAAAAAAAAAAAGGAAAAAAAGAGGTTTTATTCTATTTTTCTGCTTATAGAAATCATCTTTTATAATGCCACTTCAAAAAGCAGAAAAACTTTCAATGTCATGAACTTGTCTTAGTTTCAACATCTGTTGCCCTATTTGTTTAGAAAGAAAGGTTGACTTATACATAAGAATTTGCCATAGACCCTTGCTTTTGGGTAGAGGGATGCTGTGGTTTTGTTGCTGTTGTTATTATATTGCTTCAATAATGTAATTTAGGGATATATTAATCTAATTTTATTTTCAATTTTTTATTTATCCTATCTGGATGTATGCAAAATATGTCTACGTCAGATGCTTGACTCCACATTGTGTTTTCTGCCTGATGGCTAAGGTGTTTTTAGTAATAAGTAATGCTTTATTATCTGCTAATTATTCTCATACTTTTTGTCAAAATCACTATCAGTAGCTATCATTATGGTGAAATAATAATCCTAGATTTTACCCTCACCTGGATTTGAGAATTTCTTCCTGAAATCAGCAGGAATTGCTTTGTGCATTTGGGAGCAGTACTCAGTGGGAAGAGCCCATTTTGAGGTCAGGGATCCTATTTTCCTTTTCCATTGAAGTCATACTCTTTAAGCAATTGTAATTTTCTAACTATAAAAAATAAAAAAAAATCACCTACAAAACCCCCAAACCCAGCAAGTTTATCTGTAATAAAATAATTCTTTCAGTGGTGTCCAATAAGAGTACAAGAGGAAATAGGCACAAACTTAAAGGTGAACATAAGAAATATCATCTAAACATGAGAAAGAACTTCACTTTGAGGGTGGCAGAGCACTAGAACAGGCTACCCAGAGAGGTGGTGCAGTCACTGTCTCTGGAGACATTCAAAACCCACCTGGATGAATTCCTGTGCAACCTGCTCTAGGAGGACCTGCTTTGGCAGGAGCGTTGTACTAGATGATCTCCAGAGGTCCCTTCTAACATGATATTGTTGTGTGATTCTGTGATCAAGTGTCCCAGTTTGAGGTAAAACAGAACCAACTTTCTGTTCAGTAATTTTACATCTTGGCTAGGCTTCTTCTGACTCTGAAATTAACAGCATATTGTGGAGAAAACTGCTCATTCTCATGGTGATAGGAGTAATTCCTTCATGCCAAGGAACGGTATGCAGAGAGACTCTTGCTTATAACTATTGCTATAACAACCAAGGTCAGCCAATTTCATTATTTGTCACGTTGGAGGGTCAGAAACAGAAAAAGGCAGAAGGGTCCCACCTGTAGGGAGGAGAGGACAAGACAGGTAATCCAGACACGGTCAGGGGTATTCCATCCCATCTGTCCCATGCTCAGTATAAAAGCTGAGGGATCAAAGAGTCAGCTCTCTTTTCTTCGCTGGTTGATGTCCAAAGAGGACTCTGTCTATTCAGCTGCCTTTGATCCCAATCCATGTGTTTCTGACTCCAGAGCTGGAAATCAGTTCCCACCCATTGCTGAGTCCAGTCTGGGTCTTCCGTAGTGCTTGACGGTGACATCATCATCCTGGGAACAGTTTTGTATATATTGTATGTATTTTATTTTTTTAATATTAATACTTCATTAAAGTACTTTAGTTCATTCTAAACTTATAAATCTCCTTATCTCTTCCTGTCCTCTCTTTGTGTGGGGAGAAGGGCCATCTGTCATTCTGATTGGCCAATTTGACCCAAACCATGGACATCCAAGACAGCCTTATCTCTGCCTCGTCTTTACAGAGCACTCTTAAAGAGAAAAAACAGATACCTCATCATTTTGTCCACTTATTTGTCATAGTTCCATCTTCAAGTTGAGTCTCTTGAAGTTTTTATGGAGAGAGATTAGGTGTTCCTCAATGTTTGTGTACTGCAACAAATCCTGAGGGTTAATCCCATAATAAATATCACGGATAACATAAATTACCTGCAATAAGGCCAGACAACAGTATTTGGAGCTGAACTTGAAGTTCAGAAGTGCTTTATGGCTGGATTTAGTGTGGTGCTCAATTTGATTAAATAAAGCTGTTACCACTCCTAAGAAGGCAACAAAACAAACAAAGCAAATTGGTGCTTGTGGGTAAATGAATACTGAGCTCCTAGGACAACTGAAATTGTTTAGAAATGGACCTTTCTGCTGTATGTATTTTTTAATATCTCCAGATTAGTCTAATTTCTTCAGCTCTCTTACCTTTTTTCTTTTGTTTTATAATCATAGAATCATAGAATCATTCAGGTTGGAAGAGACCCTGGGATCATCGAGTCCAACCATCAGCCTTACTCTCCAAATTCCTCCCCTACACCACATCTCCCAACACCACATCTAAATGACTCTTAAGTACATTCAGAGATGGGGACTCAACCACCTCCCTGGGAAGCCTATTCCAGGTTTTATAAGTCCAGCTCTGCTGATAGCAGGAAAAGCTATTTTTGCCCATAACACTATTTATTTTTTTGCATGTTCTGAATGTTTTTCTTCATTTAATTCCATCTCAAATAATAATAATAATAATAAAAACCTAGACATTTATTTTGAGTTTACACAGTTTTAAATTCACTTGGACTTTTCTTGCTGTTTGTACTTTCCCCACCTTGATATAATTTTGAAGGATCCATCCTCTTTGTATGTTTCTTTAATCTTAATTTTCAGCATGAGAAACAGTTCATATTTGCAAAACAATGTACAAGCACTGTTTTAGCAGAGGATAGAATGCAATTCCTGGCAGAATAACTTCTGCAGTAGGATCAAGTTAAATACTTTATACTGTATCATAGTCAGTAAAACAGAAGCTGGAAAAAATATATACTGTATTCTTGGTCTGTGAGGATCATATCCTCTGTTCAGCTCATAATTATTGAGCATTCAGGGTTCTTAGGTCAATATTCTAATTTTTAAGCCCTAAAACCATTAATCATAAAAAATAATGGGAAAAAAAGCTGCTTTTAAAAATAAGAACACTTTTCCTTTTGGTTTTCCTCTTCCATTATGAAGCAGATTGATGCTTAATGAAAGCAGATTTCACTACATGGAGGACACCATATGTTAACTGTAGGAAAAACAAATCAAAGGTGCAAGGGAAATTTTGTGTTCAGTTCAGTATCATTATTTCAGTTTTTAAAGCTTTTCTTGATAAATAGTTAAATTTAACTCTACATGTGCTCTTTGCTAAGCAAAGGTTATGAAAAATCATTCCCCTTGGATCTCTCTGTTGTGTCTGAATGTTGTTGCTGATAGGGAGTATGATAGACCAAACCTTGACCACAGTATGAAAGCAATACTCCTAAACAGAAGCTGGAAAATGAAGTTAGATGTGCAATAAAGCAATTCCCAAACACAAAATTACCCCCTTTTATTGGAGTGAATTAACTGCACCAGGTATTTCACATTATTTTATACTCAATAGAAGATGCTAGATCTGTCTAAGAGACAGCTCATCATATCCAATGGAGACACCATTTATATTTTTCCCTTTTGACTACAGATAATAGTCCCTTAGCTACTTATCTGGCCTGGATGAGCTGAGGAAACTTTAGGTGCTGAAATTAAGGACCATCCCAAGGCATACGTAGGTCAGTAGCAGAATTGTATTTTTTTCTTTAAATCTTGCAACTGAAAAGCAGCTATGATGTCATTTTGTTAAAAATGCCAAATTGGGCTAGGCTTGTGGCACAACAATGGTCTTTTCATTTGAATTAATATGGTGTTAGCAAAAATACTCCTGGAAACAAAGAAGTGGGTTTAAGTTAGTTTGTTGTATATACCTTGGAATAGATACAGCTTTATGAAATCCAGAAAACACTAACTAGGCAAAATGGTCTGTGTCTCAGATAAAAATGTGTCAAATAATAAAATCTATATAAAGACCCCAGTGCCAGTATATAAATAAAAATGTATAGCATACAATTTCTTTGTATTTATATGTGAAAAAAGAACAATTATAGTTTCTGAAAAATAGTGCAGAATTATGTAAGGAAAGAGTTTGTTATAGAAAGAATACGCAAATTAGATAGATTTAAGAGTGTAGATTTTCTTCACTTTCACTTTTCCTGAAACTGGAACACTTAACTTCTGAAACCTTAAGATTTCCTTGACAAAGATTCTTTGCATATCACAAAACTTCCCACATTCCTGTTCTTTCTACTCTTGTCCTACTTTTCCCACAGTACAGGTCACTCTCTTTCTCTCCTGGTTCTCTTTCCCTGCTAGCATGCTACTTATGTAACATAACAGTGAAAGGTAGAAAAAGTTGAAATAACTTTTATTTATTATTTCTCTCTAGAATTCAGCTGAGATTCACCCTTGCTTCATTGGCAATCTAAAGAAAAATGGTTACTATGCTTAGTATTGTTTTCCACATTCTCCTTCATTACTTTACTAGCTTTTTCTACAGTGATGGGAGTAGCAAGGAAAAAACCCACACCCATACAGTATTGGTGTCTCTGAACAGCATCTTGAACATAGTAAGGAGAATTTTTATCATCTTACTGAACTAAATAAAATGCCCTGACTATGGAGGGTCAGAATGAGAAACTAGAAATAGGTAAACAGAGAAATTGTAATACTTACTATAATAGTGCTTCAGCAAGATGGAGATCTGATTGGCCTCCAAAGTTATCATATACCAATTTGTATTGGCTTCTCATTCAGTGTTTCTGAGCAAGAAATATTATATAGATGCAATAGCCCTGTCCTCTGTATTGTCAGACAACATTCATTAAAAGCAATTTAACTGCTAAGACAGTTCCTTTCTATACTATGGCACCGATTTAGTGTAATTGATAAGCAAACTTTAACTGTCCTGAGATACAATCTGTCTTGTGTACTTATAAATCACATTAATATGGTAATCTTTTCTCCTCACATGCACAAGAAGATGGGGTGCATATGTGTGCACGCATGTCTACTTCCTTGTGTTCCTGACTCTCCCTAAGTGTTTCTATATCCTTTAGTAAATTTTCTTGAGTTGAAGTTTGGGTTTCTGAACCAGGTATCTCAAGACATTTGTGCCCACCTTATAGACCTTAGATAATCCTTTTTTTGTATAATTTATATCAATGAAAAACTTTGATCCAGATCTGTATGTTCCTGACTCCGGAGCTGGAATCTGGTTCCCACTCACCAGGAAGTCCAGTCTGGGACTTCCCCAATGCCTGTTGGTGACATCATCCTGGGAGCTTCATGCTGCTTTCTGTATATTGTATCTATTTCATTATTTTATTTTATTATTAATAATTTATTGAAACAGTTTAGTTCCTTCTAAACTTGTAAATCTTTTTCCCTCCTCCTCTCCTTAGAGCGAAAGGTGGGGGAGAGCATCCATCATCTCATTCATTGGCCAGTTTGGCCAAAACCCCCACAAATATACCACCATACCAAGCTCCCAAAGAGATGCCACTGGGAAAGTTCCAGCCTGGTCTCAATGAGGAAAGAGAATCCAGAGTACAAGAATGAGGATCAAAGGTAGATGAATTGACAGGATCTTCCTTGGCACCAGACAAAGAGAGAGCCACCTGAAGAAAGAGCCATTCAGGAAGAGACAATCTAACACCTTTGTTCCTTCTGCTTTTATAATGAGCATGGAAGGTGGGATGGAATACCCTATTGGTCAGTTTTGGTTCATCTGACCTGTCCATGCCTCCCCACAGGTGCAACCAACCCCTCTGTGGGGTAAACAACTAAGTGGGCAGACACTGGTTGCCACAGCAACAGGTATATGCAAAAACTTCTCTCACTGAACCGAAAGTTGGCTCTGCTCCACCCCAAACTGGGACATTAGTAGAAAGACACACTCTGCAAATCGAACAGTGCTCTTAATTTTCATTTTAGTCCCAGTGATCTTTTGATTAGGACTATACTTATTTTGTGAGGCATTTTGAGAAGTGCCCTGAAACACATGACCTGATTTATTCAGCAAGTTAATCAATCCTAGTGTATCTATATGTGTACATAAATACACAGAAGATTCCATAAACACATGAATGTAAGTGCTTTAACTTGATTTAAAAACTAACTAATATAAAGGTGAACTCTTAAGAATTTGTCTGCTACAGTAATCTAAATAACAAGGTATAAATATATGTCAGATGATTTCTCAGGCCATGATTCTTATAGCCATTTGCAATGAAATTTTAAACCGAAATTGATGATTTTTTGTGTCCTTCCTTTCATAAGTAGGAAATAGTTAGTGATAGGAATTTCAGAAAAAAACTAGGGATCATCCTTTGTATATTGTTTCCATTGAAGCTGACTCTTCTCAAGCTTCTAGAAAACAGGGAGATTAATTTCTACTGGCCCCATTTGGAAAGCCCAGTCTGAATTATTCTATCTTCCATTAATTCCACAGAACATTAGGAGTCTTCTGCATACAGCCATTGGATATCTAATCTCAATTCCTTAACTTAACAGCTTTCTTTTTTCTGTACAAGTTTGCATTGTATTGCACTTGTTTTTATTAATTTAATTAATTCATTTTTCATCTTAGCATAATTCAACAAAGTTGGTAAATTATGACTTAGTAGTCTTTAATTGTTCAGAGTAGTCACTTCAATAGAAAAAGGAAAGCATTGTAATGAGAAAAATAATAAATTATTTGTAAGGGGATAATTTAATTTTCTTTTCTGGGATGACTGGTTGCAATTCCTCTTCATATATAAGGAAAGCTCACTAGCAATTACTAATGCTTTCTTGCAAACGATATCCTGATATTTAATATTGTAATATGTAATCCCTACAGCTGTGGATGTACATCAGCTAATATTTTAAGGTAATGCCCATTAAGATCAATGTCAATTAACCAGAATTCATTGTTTGAATATCGATCAAGCATATTTAATTTACCATTAGTGTTAACAGAATGATGTATTAGTCAATTAAGATAGCATTGACTAAGAATCTTAATTAGATGTTTAATTCTTTAGCCAGATTTAAGACAAATCTAATGATTGGTTTCAGTACTTTCCCTTTGTCTGGAATATCTGATTTTAATTCAAATAAAGATATTCATCAATATAAACTGCCTTTTTTTTGACCCACAATGATTTCTCTGTGCTTCCATTCGTCTCCTGGAATGTAGTATTTCCATCAAAGTTTTTCTAAACCTTGCATACAAATTTTTTTTCAGGCTCAGCTAGCTCATTGCAATGAGCTATTGCCTAACTGCAGAAGTCTTTTCCAAAGCAATGAGGAAATCATTCTGAACTATCCAGTCATTGGCTGCTGCCAAGAGAAAAAAGACTTTGACTGTAAAACCACCTTACAGTCCCCAAGTATTTGTGCAGGATCTATCTGCACGAAATCAGTTCGCAAAATGCGTGGAAAACCTTCTCTATGCCTTATTTCCTAAATTAACTTCTTGAGCGTTCATTCTGCAGTCTTAGTTCTTAACTCAATTAACTCTTACTGCCATTGCTCAAATAGCCATGCCTGTTTACCCTCCACATCCCTGTTCTCACACTTTTGTCACTGACTGAAGTAGTGCTTTCCTTCCATGTAGGGTGGTAAAGGATAGCAGACTACAGCTTTGAAGTATTTAGATAGGAATGAAAAAGAGAGAAAAAAACAAAGAGAAGAGAGATCACCAGAAGCTGAACTCTACACTGTTTTCTGTTAGACAATGAGAAACTGAAGAAAATAAAATATCCTTTTTCAACTTAATTGAAGCACAGAAATGTGTTGCTTTGATTATCTGTAGTATAACAAACCTCTCAAAACCGAAACCAAGTATTTCAACATTGTTTATATTCAATGTTTAATCAATATGAAATAAAACTTGTTTTCAGCATTTGCTTCTGAGAGATTTAATATTTGGAGTTTTCATTGCAAAATGGAACAAAATATTTCTGTCATCTCATGAAATCAAAATTTCATACTGCTGCATCTATGGAACAGCAATGCATTTGAATGTAAGCCTGTTTTATATCAGAGTTTATTTATGTGCCAGTTAATAAAAAGTGGATCAGATTAAGCAGTGAGAAATAGGTATTGCGTATATTTGAAATGGGTAAACTCTTTTATTTTATTCAGCTAACCACTGCTGGAATAGCTACAGATTTATATGGTTGTGAATTCAGAATCAGGATTTAAGTAGCTAGTTTAACTGTATTGCATTTAACAGTTTTTCTACAGCTAAATTTCAGGAGTAACTGCTTCATCTTTATATGATTTATTGTTAAACAATCTGTTACTTGAATAGAGGTTTTTTGAATAGTGAAACACGGAAGAAGAAAATTAAAGATTACTTACGACAGGTAAGTTTTTTGTAGATAATGTATATAAAGTTTTTAATGAGGTGTTGGTTTCACTTTAAAAGTTTCTGCTCTTTTGTAGTGAATAAGAAAACTCTTGTTTAGCTTCTAGGGGAGATGGACTAGCAGTATGAGTGTCACAATATTTTTACTGATCTCCTTGTACTAAAAATAATCCTATTGTAAAGGTTTGGCAGGGGAAAATCATGCTTATACTCACCTTGCTTCCTGTACTATTTCCTTAGTATAGCTATTTGACACTGTCAGACATGGGGTACTAAGATGTGTGAAACTTTGATTTAATGCAGTATAGCAGTTTATTCATTCTCATGAAAGTAAATTGTATTATGAAGTATCAAGAGTACAAAACTGAAGGCATTGAAGAGCATACAGAAAGTATAAGAAGAGGGTTGGGGTTTCTTAGAAGATCACAAATTTAGGTAATGAAAATTAAAAACTGTAACCCATTCAACCCTCTGCCATCCAGAAAAGGCTAACGGGAGATTTTAGGTTCCAAATATTTCTTCAGAAGAAGTGTGCTAGAAGCTGATTGTGTGACCTTTTGTGAGTTTTCAGTAGCACATAGTTTTGAAGACAATTAATGGACTTGTCTAAACACCTTTTGAATACCTTCATGAAAGCCTTGACATTCTTCATCATTTGGCATACATTAAGAACTGTACACATGCAAGTAGAAACACTGTTTTGAGCTTGCCCTTCTTTCTTCATGTGCCTTTTATTCCTATCTTTAATAAATTAAACTTACTAGAAGGGAATGAAGAGAAATAAAAACATTCTACATAAAGAACTTATTTTTTTCCTGAAAATTTCTACAAAGTAGTGAGTTGTAATCTGACTGTTGATGACAAGGGAGAATCTGGTTGATGAGAAACTCAACTTGAGCCAGCAATATGTGCTTGCATCCCAGAAAACAAACCGCATCCTGGGCTGCACCAAAAGAAGCACGGCCAGCAGGTCAAGGAAGGTGATTCTACCCGTCTACTCCACTCTTGTGAGGTCCCACCTGGAGCACTCTGTCCAGCTTTGGACTCCTCAGCACTGGAAGGACATGAACCTGTCCTGCTGGAGGGCCATGAAGATGACCAGAGGGCTGGAACACCTCTCCTATGAAGACAGGCTGAGAAATTTTGGGATTGTTCAGCCTGTAGATGAGACAGGTCCAGGCAGACCTTATAATGGCCTTCCATTGCCTAAACAGGAACTATAGAAGAGATAGGGGAGGACTCTTTATGAGGGAGTGTATCATTAGGACAAGAGGTAACAGTTTTAAACTGAAAGAGAGGAGATTTAGATTAGATATTACGAAGAAATCCTTTACTGAGGGTGGTGAGGCACTGGAACAGATTGCCCAGAGAAGCTGTAGATGCCCCATCCCTGGGAGTGTTCAAGGCCAGGTTGGATGGGGCTTTGAGCAGCCTGGTCTAGTGTGAGGTGTCCCTGCCCCTGGCAGGGGGTTTGGAACTAGATGATCTTTATGGTCCCTTCCAACGCAAACCATTCTATGATTCTGCGATTCTATGTTTCTGCATTCTTAGGTTCAGTTTTCCTCTCTCCCACAATCTTTATTTTTTCATCCATGCCTGAAATCACCCCCAAGATGCCATCTAAAAACCTACAAAAGTATTTGCGGAAATACTTATAGCTCACAAAATGTCTCCTAAAAAGTCATGCTCAGTTTCAAAATACAAGGAATTTTTTTCAGGAGAGTTTATAATTTGCTGCATACTATTAATAAAAATCATTTATTTAACTTTTTATTCTCCCTCCTTATTGCAGGGATTTTGTCTACTGTCTGTGATTCTTACATATAGACATATGTTATGATTTAAACACTCAAGTTCACAGAGTTGACTGATAACACTCTTTAATTTCCAAACTGGAATGGCTCATCCAATGCAGGATGTAATGGAGGTCTTTACCCAATTAGGCATACGTCCTTACCTAGCCTAACATTTGTAAACTGGCACTTTGTGCTCTCTGTAATTGCTGTGTGTTGCTAATTTAAATTCCTAAATCTGGGGAGGGTCGGGGGGAACAGGATAGGGTGAGGTGGAGAAAAAATTAATGCATCAATTGGCAAAAAAGCCAAAAAACAACAAAATAATCCAGAGAGCTCTGGACATCTAACAAACTATTGTTTCACTATGAGTTCTCCATTTATTAATCTCCTTCATTTTAAGAGGTAAGCACCAAGCAATTCCATAGAGGCTTGAAGCAGAGTTGTCTTAGTTACTGAGAAAGCCTATTAAAACTTTCCACTGATGCTCTCCAGAAAGATGCATGGGGTGAAACTCCCCCACACTGTGTATTGAAACCAATGAAATCATAAGTCTGTGTGGAAGAAGCATATTTTCTGCCCTAAGACTGCGATAAAATTGTCACTGATGATTTTTTGTTAGAAGAAGCTGCATAGTGAAAAAGCTCTATTCTGCTACCTATGGCTCTGCAATTGAATCTACGTGACTAGGACCATAGACAGGGCAGTCAGAAATGGGCTTACTGGGCTTCAGAGGAAAAACAATTTCTGAGGCTGATGCTGGCACACAGGGACATGTGGTTGTAGGGCTCGTTAATCCCATATAAATTGTGGGGCTGAGGAGCCAGGAAGCATCAATGCTACTGCAGCATGTATGTGCTGTCTACCAGCGTTGTTTGTTCAGATAGGGGGTTGTGGGAGCGTTAAGGTATCATTAAAGCTGGTGTCTCCAATACAGTAACAGCTGTGACAAATGGCTGTTCCTCAAGAATTCATCTTGTGACTGAACATATCAGAGGACAAAGAAACCTAAGCATCCAGCTAAATCAAAGGCCTGAGTACAGTGCTCAGAAAACAATTGCTGCAATATACATAAGTCCCAAAGTACAGTCTGGAAAGTAGGAAGAAGAAAAGATATCCAAATGTCAGCTTAGAAGACTGAATTTAGAACCCATTAAAGAAAGTAGTACCTGTTGCTACAGATCCCTTAGAGATTCTGATCGAGGTTTTGAAAAACACCTCAGTGGTTTAAGTGTTTTCCTCAGTATTTAATCTGTAAGAAGTTGTGATTTTGAACATCCATATTACAGCACTCCTGGAGACCTGATGTTTTGTCCTGGAGCTTTGATGATTCTGATCCAAAGATGAAACTTCACAACAGTGGATGTTCTTTAGTTGATTATTCACATTCTTACAGCACAAAACAAAAGAATGGTACTGTACCAGTACTTTGTCTTAGGTGAGATTTATATGTGTGATTCATATGGTTGTTATAGCTGTACTGATGAGTTTTACAGTCCAGTGTGGCTATTAAATGTTAAACAATTGCATTTCCTTGCCTTTAACTGGAATCAGAACATGTTTTTGGTGTAGAAAAATATTTTAAGTGCAACCATATTACAATTTAATCTGTTTAATTTCCTTTCTTGAGATTAATATGATATGGATTGATTTATAAAAAGTGCCTGCTCGTGCCAAAACCTCTTCAGCACCAGGTATTCCAACCCCAAAACCCTGTAGTAGAGCTGAAAGAAAAGAAGAATTTACATTCAATCTTTAAACTTTTTATGAATAAATTCTCTGAATTTATTCAGTTTTTGTATAAAAAAAAGAAATTGCTTTTTACAAATTTGTTTTTATCCAGAAAACTAATATTTCTGAATATTGCTCAGACTACTGTAATAAAAAAGCCTTTTTGATTCAGTTAAATAAACAGATTGTATTTTTAGGACCATGATTATATTTGTGTCCACATGAATATGCAGTCATTACAAATACCTTCTTACTTTAACGGGCTCATTTAAATAACCCTTAAAGACTACATGATTGGACATATGGCACTTACATTTCAATATGTTTCATTTCTTTATGAAATGAAAATTGATGCTGTCAAGCACTGGCCTTCCTGTGCTGTCAAGCTGCCAGAAATCCTTTCAAACAAAGATGTCAGGACAAATGATAAGATGGAAATTGAGCTCTGTAGATACTATAGATGCTTGGGAAAATGGAAGCCCAGAAGGCCTCAACTGCTTGCATGCATTTTTTTGGAAAAGCTCTATAATGTTCTGAATCTAGAGAGGCTATAGTTTTTAGCTGGTTATGTGAAAGTATATAAATTGCAGAAAAGGGACATGAGAAAAAGATTATTGTTAGAAACACTGTTAGGCCACTGAGTCCCTGCATGAAAAGTGGGATCTCATTTGCAAGGTCAGGGTGTATCCTACTAAATCCTACTAAATTTCTATTGTCACCTAAACTTGCAATCACTGGTTATAGTTTCCCATGAACCTTTAATCAATCACCTGAATTGTTGTACTGTAGGTTTCAGAAAAAAAAAATTAAGTAACTTCAGAAAAATCTAAGAAATTATTTTGAAGAACACCCATGGAATGATGGCCAAATCATAAGTACTTTAAGAAAGGACTTAAGCAGCTTGATGAATCTCCCTTGTAATTTGGGAAATCCTAATAATGAAATCTTACAACTTTTTTCTACATTTGTAAATTCCAGAGAGTTTTGTACAGAACCGATGTATCACCCACCCAGTGTTTATAGGGAAATTGAAAATGATAAAAAATTAGGCTATAGAAAACTTCTTCCCTTTTTCTCACTCTTGTACACGGATTACTATCTCAGAGCAATGTATGTTTTTTTTTGTGTGGGGACAGCATCTTCCACAAAGTGGTCTTCAGCTGCAGTACGTCACAGAACCTGCTTTTTCTGATTCCAGTGACATTTGCATATCTTTATTAGGGATATGTTTTTAAAATAAATCCCAAGAGAAACAATTAAATACATTATGCATTCTGAAAAAAATGTTTTTAATCACTGGTACAATGACAGGTAACATTTAGAAGGTAATGGAGTCCTCCTCCTATGAGTAACAAATTATTTATCGTCTACTGCCATCAATCTCATGGCAAATAATTTTAATGAAAAACCTGCAGTAGGTTCCTTTTTATCATAATAACCATTTATTGTTAAAATTTGTTCTATAATTCTGTGGGAACAAAAGTGAAATAGCAGCAGTCAATAATCTGCAAGTGCCTGAACAAGATTCTATAATTTAAGAATTAAAAAAATAAACATATATATAAAATATCTGTATAATACATGTTTTAGTGCCTATTATGTTAAAAATACAAGCCTTCAAAGACATAATTAACTGACAGACATGAGCCATTTTAGAATACACTTCCAGAATAGCTGTTGCACTAATTCTTACTAAACTAATATTAATGTAAATCAGAAATAACTCCGATAGCATCTGGGAAATTATGCTAATGTGGTAGCACTGTAATTGAAATTGGAATCTGACAAATTCATGAAGTGCAGCTACCCCTGAAGCATTTGCAAAGGCTATAGAAGTCAGAATTAAACTCGTAAAACCAAAATAATTCAGACATGAATCCAAATTTTATTCCTAAATCATCTTACTGTACCTTGCTACTGCTGTGTGTTTTGTTCTATATTCTATTAAAAGAGTCAGGTAGCACAGCAGAAAGACATAAATTAAGGAGGAATCCCGATTATGATTTTTTTTTCTCTTTCTAAATGTGAAGAGTCATTTAATCTTCTGATTAAGTTACAACTGAGAGAAAAAAAAGTCCTCTTTAAAGTCCAACTAGTTGAACATTGAACACATGGGTGAAGTCAGATTCATGGGTACAGAACTGAATTTTACATTTTAATGCCATTTCTAGCAATTTTAATCCCTCACTCATGTTGTGCAAAATATAACAAAATCCAGGCAATATTCTGCAAGCAGTAAGTGTAGAGCTCTATCAGCCTTTCTGTATGTCTCCTGAGCCTTTCCTAAAGAACCCACTAGATAAAAAACACATTTACTCTAGGTTATTATTGCACTTTGTCTCACAGAAATAAGAGCAAAGTTTAAAATTTTAGGGTTAGCCACTTACTCTTTTCCTGGATTTACATTCAAGTAGTACCTCTAATGAAATAAATAAATAGGTGGATTCAGAATCAAAAGGTTTGAAAATGGACTTACTCATACATATAAATGAAATAAGTGTATAATTGCTTTTAGAGCCAAGCTGTTTCCAAGTGAAAATTACAGCATGTTATCATGTGTTTGAACATGTTCTTAATGGCTCTTATATATGTGTGAAGAAGTCATTTCAGCTTGTACTTAAAAACATTTATTAGAATAATTATTCTCACAGAATTGGGAAAAAGCTTTTGCTATTGTTTTGAAACTGGCATGACAAAAATATCTTACTATTTACTTTAAGTAAAAGAATTATAGGTAAAATAATTGTAGATAAGGTTTGGGGGGAGGGAAATAAGCTGTATTTCATTAAGCTGGTTTCCCCTATTACAGTTTCTCAAGCTGACTGTTGCAAAATTGATTTCATTATCATGTTAAAAATATTGGAAGTATTTTCAGCTGCAGAGCACACATTCAAGATTTTTTAAAAGGAAGTAGAAGAAAGCAAATCTTTGCAATACAGCAGGGAGGCCAAATACCAATTTTAAGTGTAATATATTTTATCTTTTAAACTAACTCCAGAAGCAAAGTTCTTTAATGCTCATCAGGAATAGAACTACTTGAATAAACTACTTGAAATTGGACATTCTTTATCAAATTCCAGAAAGACTGTTAATCAAAAGGTAAAATATTTCTTGACAAGCTTTTCTTTTTTAAACAATAAATGAATAAAGAAATGGCCACTCTCCATATCTTGTTCCAAAATATTCCCTGATATTCTGAATTAATTTATTAAATAATAAAAAAAACTCCAAGGGGTTTATTCATATGTCATTAAGTATAGCACCAATATTTCATTTTGCATAACCATAAGATGTCCCGGGTTTCCATCACAAATGGTTTAATTGACTTTTTGACCAGTTGAATTTCTTGCTGTTCTGCCAGTACTCAGGTGTTCTGTGGGTACCACTTCAGACTTGTGTTGCCAAAATTCCTAGATTCATCTGCTTCCTTTTGAGTTCTTGCATTGCTAAGGGCAGTATTCCATGGAAACTCACAGTAGTTAGAAAAGACTTACTGATGGAAGCAGTAGCCACAGATGCACCAGTCAGTTAATCTCTTGATAACTTAAAATTTGTTTTTCCTTTTCCTAGATGACAAGTTGATGCTGTATTGTCTTGCAGTGCCTTAAAAACATTTAGCATGTTTAGAATAGAGAACAGTCTCAAATATGAACATATTTTTTCTTACTGCTGGAGTATTTCAACTGATGGTAGGAACAAAATTAGTTTTGACCTAAATTCCTTGTGACTTATAAAAAATAGGGTTTTAACATGATTAGCATGATATGGCTCAGTGAGACAATAGAAGCTGTCTATTAATTAGGCATACTGATTACACTAAATATATAAGCTTGTTAGAAAACTAAAAAAAAAAATTGCTTTAAACATTTAATTATACTTTGTTTCTCCTCATGTGCTTAATTTGTATGATGAAAGCTATTAATTTCTCTTCAAAATTTTACTGTTACTAGGTCTATGCTCTGTATTTAGGTACTTTGTTAGTGACCAGCGCAGGATTCCAAACAAGTACCTACTTTTACTTCCTTAGATTGGGTTGTTCTTATAGCATTTCAATAACTGCTTCCTTATCTGATTTTTCCATGTATTTTTTAATATAACATTTACATTTGGAAAGTCTACAGAGAACACAAAGGTGCTTTTCCCATGATGTTTCTCTTAGCATTTAATTGACTGGTTTGTTTTCATTTTATTTGGAATTTGCAACCTTATAATAGTTAAGGTTGCACATGAGAAACACACAATACTGCATTTTGAATTTTCACGACACGTGTAAAAGAATAGTTATGTACTTTGACATCTTTATCTTTCATTTTGTCAGAGTTAAACTGTGTGTATGCATACAATCTCTTACTTTTTTCTTTTGTTGAAATTGTATGTTGAGATTATATATGCATTAAAAGGGACAATGTAATGAAATTAAACAATATAATTACTGCAATGATCAACCTTAAAGACTGCAGGAGAGAAATAATACCTTTTTTCCAATATATGAACATACCATTTTTGCATTTGTGGTTATTGTCACAGCTACTACAAATGCGAGCAAAAATACCTTTGTTTAACAAGAAGTATACATACTGAGCTACAATGGCAGATACACTGGGAGATAATTACATAGCGGTTGAAGATGCAAAGCTGAAATTGCAATGGTTTACAATTTTACATTGCATATATTTATTTCCACTATTCTATCCTTTACAGCTAAAAGCAAATAGATCATGACAGAGATGTACAGCTAGAATGATTTTACTGCTACTAGAAGCACAGTCAATAAATATTTTTTCTTTCTTTTTCTCTCTTTCCTTTCTTTCTGCCTTTTATTTTTTAAAGGATATAATGCCCATAAAAGTTTTTGGATTGACAGCTCAGAAGATTGAAATTCTCAATTTATCCACTGAACAAGTACCATGCAGCTGAGGTAATAATCCTTCCATGTACCTCAGCCCTGACCAGGAGTGACCAGACAAAGGTTGAAGCTTCATTTCCATTCAATCCTTGGCCTTTGTGCTGACTTTGCCAGTGAGGAGAGTGATTAGTGCCAGCTGAGGGGTGGCTTTTGTGAAGGAGATGCTTTCCTGCTATGATCACTATTGACACCAGCCAGAGAATAAATCACAGTTCTGGGCCTCCAAAAAGGCAGAGCAATAGCAAGAACTACAGTCAGCATAAACATAACTATAAATTTCTTTTATTGCACCTACTACCTGAAAGCTCACAAGCTTACTGGTAGTCTGTGCAACCACAACAAACTGAGCTAAATGCACATTGCAATAAAGTGACTTTACCTGTGACCTTCATCTGTGCTTAATCCTCTGAGAGATTTTGTCTGTGTTAATTGGCGTTCAGGAATCACCTCTATAGTTAAGAAGCAAGGGAAAGCTAAAGAAGGTTTGTTTCCTCTGTGTCTTCTTCACAAAAAAACTAACTGAAGTTCCTGTAGTATACTTATGTGACAATATCATCATTATCCTTTTGAGTCACCCAAGGAGTTTGGTCTGACACGGGTACAGAATGGCAATTTCTGTCTTTTTCTTTAGAAAGTAGTAAATATAGGTAACTCATAGGCAGTTCTGCATGAGTCCTCAGATGTCTTCATCTGCTACTTTTGATCAGCAATGGACCACTTTCTTCTCTGGTGCCTTGGTTCTAGTATGTCAACTGGATCAATCCAGTCAATGAAAAGAGTGAGTATTGTGTTCCTGATACAGCATGCCAAATATGCGAAGAGGAGTGATTACTAAGTAGCTTGTGAGGATTTTCGAGGAGAAGGTGGGGATTACATAAAATCCCTTGTGCAAACAGGTAGCCTGAGAATTCAACAGCTCTGCATGGGGGTGCTCATGGGTATGGGGCAGTCCTGTGCAGGAGAGAGTACACAGAAAGGTCAGGAACCACCAGCGCTTCTCCAACAGAGTCCAAAGTAGAGCACTGCAGAGTAACAGCACTTCCAGTCCCTCATGGTGGATGAAAGGGTGAACAATGCAAGCTGTGGCTGGCCAGAGAACTTTCTCTCAAAGGTTCATCCAGGAGAACTATATGGAACAGAAGATATGCAGTCTCTAATATTTACAATAAAAAGTGTCTATCTTTAAATTTATTTGAGATATGATTACATATGTATTATGTGTTATTCATATTATTCATTACAATTCATTCAGTGAGATCTTAAACAGAAGAAGGAGAAAATAGAAATAAAAGCTCATAAATTGGACTAGGTATTTCACAGTAAAAAAAACCGTACATTTCTTTAATTTTCATTGAAGCAATTCTGCATCTGGTCAGATCAAATATACATGTAGCCCAATCATCTGCTTCTGACAGTGAACAGGAACAGATGCCCAGAGAAAGGGATAAATCAAGCATGCAGTTCCCCAGGATATCTGACAGCAAAAGTTTCGTGCAGTTTCCGGGCTTCATAGAGTGATTTTGTATTTTTTTAGGCTGGAGTATTTTTTCTTCCATATATTTGTCCTGTTGCTTTCGTGAATCTGTATGAACTATGACATCTACTAGTTTAAAAAGATGTCTCTAACTTGTGTGACTGGAAATATGATGAACAGTTGTTACTTTTTTACCTTCTCTAAGCCTACAGACCTGTATCATGCTCCTTTGTCATGGTTTAACCCAAGCCAGCAATCAAGCACTACGCAGCTGCTTGCTCACTCCCCCCGCCTCCCACCCCAGGTTGAGGGAGAGAATCAGAAGAATAAAAGTGAGAAAACTCATGGGTTGAGACAAATACAGTTTAACAGATAAAGCAAAAGTTGCACACACAAGCAAAGAAAAGCAAAGAAAAACAAAGAATTCATTTACTGCTTCATATCAGCAGGCAGGTGTTCAGTGGGGTTTCATCACGTGTGACAGTCACCTTGGAAGACAAATACCATAATTCTGAAAGTCCCCCCCTTTCTTCTTCCCCAAGCTTAATATGCTGAGCATGACATCATATGCTATGGAATATCCCTCAGGCCATTTGGGTTCAGCTGATCCAATTGTGTCTCCTCCCAACTTTTTGTGCACCTCCCAGCCTACACATGGCTTCATTAAGGCCAAAGGACACCTAACATTCTATGATGGCATTAAAGGATAAGGGAAGAGCAACTGACATCATCTAGCTGGCCTTGTGCAAGGCATTTAACACTGTCCCATATCACATCCTTGTCTCTAAATTGTAAAGACATGGATTTGACAGATGAACCTCTTGGTAGATAGGGAATTGGCTAGATGGCTGCACTCGAAGAGCTGTGGTCAATGATTTGATGTCCAAATGACGACCAGTGATGAGTGGTGTTCCTCAGGGGTTGGTACTGGGACTGCTACTATTTAACACGTTAAATGTGTTACATGTTTGCGACAGATGTTGCGGTTGAGTGTACCCTCAGAAAGTTTCCTGTTGACACCAAGCTGTGTGGTGTGGTTGACATGGGGAGTGTAGTGATAGGAAGAAGGGTGGTGGTTTAAAACTGAAAGAAGGTAGATTAAATCACATATTAGGAAGAAATCCGTTACTATGAGGGCTGTGAGGCACTAGATCAAGATGCCCAGGTAAGTTATGAATGTCCCTTCTTTGGAAGGGTTCAAGACCAGGCTGGACAGGGCTTTGAGCAACCTGGTCTAGTGGTAGCTGCCCCTGCCCAGGGCAGCAGGCGTTGGAACTTCAAGGTTCCTTCCAACTCTAACCATTCTATGATTTTATGATTCACCTTGCTTGTGGGGTGGTGTGAGAAGCAGGAAAGACATTGATTGCTTAGCAGCAACCAAAACTACCCATATTCTATCAACACTGCTCTCATTCCAAATCAAAAACATAGCACTATACCAGCTGCTACTAAGAAGGTCAACTCCATTTCAGCTGAAACCTTAACACCATCTAAGTATTTCTGATTTAGTTCTTAGTTCTTTCTTCACTTTAATTGCATCTTCTATGGAAACTCTTCATGATGTTTGTTTCGATACTTTTCACAACTGCTTTATATCCCTTTTGAGGGAGACACACATCCCTCTCCAGACACTTCTGTTGACACCAGAGCTGCACATAGTGTTGAAGGATTGGCTGCACTGTCAGTTTGTATAAAGACATAAAGATGTCTTCAGATTTGTTCTCTCTTCCTCTCCTAAAAATTCCTAACACTTTTTGCTTCTTAGATTACTGCAGAGCACTAAGCTGTCATTTTCACAGAACTATCAGATACAACCCCATCAGTGTGTTGGAACAGGAGTCTTACAGCCATTCATGTTTCATGTAAAATTAGGATTTTACATATATTGCACACATTAGGACATTAGGATGAGTGCATTTATCTCCATTTAATTGTAATTGACGTTTTACGACTCAGTCAATCAGTAACATTACAGTAGTTGGCTGGTAAAATGATTTATTGGCTTTTTTTTGGTGGTGGTGGAAAAACATTAGCTCAACTTTTGTAGTTTACTTAAAAGCAAAAAAAAAAAAAATCAGAAAAAAAAAAGTCCCACATTACAAAAGAGCATGACATTATCAGAACAAAAAAGGAGAAGATGTTGGAGATGACTCTTCATTCTCTAGGGCTTTGTGAATACTCTATGTGAGCAGTTTCAGGCTGGCTGTGTTCACACAATCCAGAAGAATGATTGAAGCTTGCTGTCATGAGAAAGCCATAGAGCTTAATTAAAATAACTTACAGTTTAATTAAAATAGCCATATACCACTGTGACTATCTTAGTGAGGTAAATTGTCCTTTTGCTTACATAAAGGATAGCAAAGCTGGAACATCATGTTGCAAAAATACCCCAGATACTACCAGAATAGACATATGTTTGCTGACAACTTGCTGGACCCTTACACCATCCCCTGTACTCAAACACAAAAAAAACCCCTTATGATGTTATTCAAGGGAGCAAGTGGGTGGATATTCCATGAGGTTGCATTACCAGAGCTAGAATGGAAATAAGAGCTGACCCAGACAGAGAAGAAAAGAGAGAGACAGTCCTTCAATACAGGCCAACCTTTTCCTAACATAACACTCCAAGATACATGCATTCTTCCAACTTCTCTCCTTTCAGCTGCATGACTTCAGGAGATTTAAGGAAATAAATGAAATATGAAAGAAAACAGACCTCCGACTCTCAGCAGCATGCGGTTATGGATCTACGTAATCAATCAGTGCAACTTTCTGCCGCTAATAAAAGCTTGAAACCCTAGCAAAATTAGAGCCCCTTTAAATGCAGTTATTAATAGCAACACTGAAGTGACTTACTGCCTAGGCAAGCTAGCTGAACAAGTTTGCAGATCAGAAAATGACAGCCACTCAGTGCCTACAATTGCCTTAGGAAGTGCACTGACAGAGTCTATGAAATTGTTCATTAACTCAGACATATGTTCATTAGGTCAGCTCAGTCTCTCCAGACATTCTTGATTACTGTTTTCCCCATAGCAGACTTATAAAAACAGGGAGGGAAAGGGATACACCAGATGTAGGGCAAGATTCTCTGGCCCATTAAATCTGCGATCAAATATGTCAAAACAGGCACCTCAATTAACAGGGGAGCCTGATGATGATGAGAAATGTTTCTTCTGTGCAAGGTAATGTTGGGTTTTCCAAGGGGTTTATCGTGTATGCTTTGGTGCTCACCCTGGGAAAGCGTCAGGGCTTTGGACTACGACCTGACTCCCATTACCAAAATGCTATGTGCTTATTTCAGTGATCTACAAGTGCAGCCAAACTATAAAATAGCAAAATTTGTCAAATCATGCAAAATTATTCAGAAGAGCTGACGCTTGAGAAGAAGTTAAGGAACTTCAGAGGGACCCAGCAAAGTGAAAAAAATGTCAAAAATATATATTGGTTTTATTTAAATCTGGCCATAATCTTCATGAACTAAAGATATACTTTACGAGCCACCAGGTCTCTCTAATTCAGCCTGTTTTAGACTATATTCTGAATGTTTTTATAGAGCTGGTTACAACAGAGGTAGCTATTTTTTTTTTTCTTTTGCAGAAAAGAAAAATAATAGATGTCTAGAGGAAGTAATATTAGGTCAAGACTTTTTTGCTGAAAGATAAGCTTCCTCTCCTGAAGTGCTGAAACATGTCTATCTTCATTAACCTAAATTTGATTTTCCTTTCCACCACATTTTTAGTTAAGAAAATTCTCAACATATATCTGGGTGAAATATCAAATTGACAGGAACAGAAAAAAAGAATGAATAAAATGTTATTTGAGATCAAATTTTTGGTATTCATCATTTATCATTTTGATACACAAATTTCATTTTTCCCATTTAAATTTTTTTAGTGAAAATTCAGTAAGCCAAATTTCTAGGAAAAGTGAGAATCTCCAGCAAGTGTCTTTTTTTTTTTTTTTTT
>VXBJ01001062.1:643636-666370 GCA_013400055.1 Nycticryphes semicollaris
CCTATACAGAGTTAATTAATAATTTCAGTCCTTCTTTTAAACTATGTGTTCACATCACTGAAAATTCTTAACACCAGGTCAGTTGTTTACTTTTCACTCCCTGAAACAATTTCATCATAGTTCATTGTCTATGTAGTACTAGTAACAGTTTTTCTTCTGTGTTTACTTTACCTCTATACCTTCCTTTGAGGCAGGGGTTAAATACATCATACAACAATGTTGCACTGATCCACCAAGATCTTTGGTAGTTAAGAGATACTTCAGTGTTTAGGATTACTAGGACATTGGAAACAAGACAAGAAAAAAATCTCTAGAATTCCCTAAAAAAGTATATATAAAATTCCCTAAAAAATTATATAATACCTATTAAGAAATTTCTGAAAAAAACAAAAAATCACAACTGTATAGTCCAGTTAATGCTAAGTTATCAGATTATCTGAAGGGCTATATAGCAATTTAATGAAGATTTACGTTTCTGCTGTCACATTGAATGTGACAAGTAAGAACTCTGACACATGACATAAAGGAGGATATTCTGACAGATTTGTTCCAACGGTGGCTCCTGGCACCAAATAGACAGTTATTATTTCATTGTTTGATATTCAGGTTAATGTTTTACCATGATAAATTATCGTTAATTATATTATTAAAGATATTGCTCATTATTCATGAAAAGTACTCTACATTCTAATACATGGAGCTCAAAATTTATCAGCTACATAAAATGCGATTTCCAATGAGAAATGCTCCCACAGCACCCTACAGATATTTAAGGATCTTGAAATGTCAGAGAAAGAAATCTGTCATAGGTGATATAAAAACATTGAATAGTCTGATACTTGACATAACAGAGATAGAAATAATCTCTACAGATCAGCTTCATTACTCAGTGAAGACTGCTTAATCTCTAGAGGAAGTTTCTGGTCAAAATATTCAACATACTCATCTTGGTTTCATCTTGATTTGATCACTGTCTTAAAAATTGCAAGGGGGAAATAACATGAAGAAAAGCATATATAAACTTCTGTATGGATATAACTACAACCTCCGTGTTGAGGCTCACAGCTAACATTGTCATAGAGTGAGTATTTGTAGGACAGTTTAGGTTAGAAGAAGCTCTGGGAAGTTGTCTGGAAGTTGTTACTCAAACTCAGAAGCAAATTCCAATGGTCTGGGCAGCTTCTTTAGCTTAGAAAAGACCACGAAATAGAAAATCAATACTATTCCTATAATTTTTGCTTTCCAATTACTGTAGTATTTCATTTGTCTTTCCAACACATGTAATAAATTAAAATGCATTCTCTGTATTCTGTAAAGCTTTCATTTGCTTCAAAAATATAGCTTCTAGTTTCATTGCCTTTCACTAGGAGTTTTTGCAAACGTGTGAGCCTTGAAATGTGCAGACTTACAACACTGCAGTTTTCACAGGTATTCAATTGAGTTTGCTTTTCAAACACTTATTCAAGAATCAGCTAGTGAAAAAGTATCTTTATTAGTTGTTTAGAGGACTAGATGGTTTTACCTAAGCAGATTTTTAAATAATTGTATTAAGCAGCTCAGGCGTAAACAAATCGAAATACAGAATTTACTACCAATTGTAGCTCATTACACTTACAAACTTTTAAGCTTTTTTTTTTAAAAAAAAAAAAAAGATAGTGGAAGTAGAAAGTAGACTGTGGTAGGAGAAGGCAAAGTTTCTTGTATTCAGTGTGGGCACACTTGCTTCCTGACTGGTCCTGAATAACTCTGCTGTCCTCTGTTCCTACAGGTACTTTTTTGGCCTTCCCTGGGGGGAGTAATCTGCCAACGTCCTTGCTCCCTGACCTCATTCTATCAAATGATAGAGAAAGGTAACGTTAGCAATGTATTAAAAAGTGGTTAGACTCTCTAAGGATCGTTTTGCAGCAGTGACAGGGAAGCCAGTGGCAGAAATTGGGTGACTGATCTGTGGGTGGGTTGGTGTGGGTTGCTGAACCACCAGGGGTAGGCAGCATTGCATACTGCTGTACTTGACTGGTTTTCACAGGATGTCATTTAACCTCTCATTACCTTCAATCCCTCATCAATAAATTAAGAATAAGACCATTTTCTGGGTATAATGCAAAGCGTATTTAAGAATTACAAAGTATTTTTGTGGCTCCTCAGAGAAGAACTTTAATTGTACAAAACAACATCAGGTGCTGAAATTGTAAATCCTTTAATGACAGAGCATTGGACTCCTGAGATCCTCCACAAGATGATTAAAACATCTTATGATAAAACATAAAACGGCCATGAACAAAAGTAATGAAAGCAGTATTGAAAACAAAAATAAAAACAATGTACCAGTGTCAGTTTAGGCCAGATATTCCTGCTGATGGCTTTGACAGAAAGAGAATTTCAGTGCCCTTGGTATTGTTTTTTTTTTTTTTTTTCTTTTTAAATTATTTAAATCCTGAATCCTAAAAAGCATATTCTTAACCTGTCCTTACTTAAGTCATAAATGGAACTGCACACATGAGTAAGCCATCCTTATGGCTCACAAAATTAAAAAAAAAATCTAAAATCTTAAAAAAAATTCTAAATAATTGCAAACTATAATTCTATATCTTCTGTGTATCACTGACTTAAGGGTCTTCATTATGGCACCCCATTAGTCAACTTTAGATAAATTTAAGTTGACTTCATTACTTGCTGCATACCAAATGCAAAACTTCCTGGTGCCTATGGGGCACATATATGTGAGTTGTTCGAAGTTGCCTAAAAACTTGGGTTGGGTTCCCAGTCACAGTTCTGGTGAAGTCAGTGAGGGTGATTCTCCATTTGCACTTGTATCAACCATGAGCCCCATGGCTGAAATCGATGCCTTCAAATACTGTATTGACAGAGTTGTGCATTTAATAAGAAGAAGTTTTTCTTTGTCTTGCTAATTTAGAACGCTTTGTTTACAAGTTAGTTGAGGAAAATAATGCAGGTTACATTTCTTATATCTCTAATAGGAAAATATTATGGACACAGAGAAAAGGAGATACATGAAGTATGAAGTATTTTTATGAAATTTCACAATGGTGCAGGAAATAATAAGAAACAGATGTGAAAACAACTGAAACAAACCAAACAAATCACACATTAAATCTTACATTGCCTGTGTTTTAGTTTGCAAAGTATTCAGCAGCTATTCTATTCTAATATCTATTATTGCTAACAACCAGACAACTTGTTGAGGAAGGATAGCATTTTGCATGACAAGAATTATGCGAAAAGTTAACACAAACCTCAAAGAAAATCCGAGAATTTTAAAGAGATATTTTTCTTACTTGTCCATCTTAAAAATAGCAATCGTGACTTACATTACAACTGTGTTTCAGCTGTATTTAGTAGATTTGAAAAAAAGTATTAATAAAACATGTGAAGCTAATAAGCAGATTAAAAGGAGAACTGGATATATTACAAGCCAACCATTCCTTAATAACTAATACATTTTTAATTACATCTTTCTGAAATGCAGACTATTCTCCCCCCTACCCACACACTCTTTGCCTGATAATATATAAATGGATGAAACTTTAAAAAAAAATATGTAGTTTTATGGTAGTATGATTTATCTTCTTTAGTTTAAAAATATCACATTATGAATATAGCTTCATTCACTGCTTTGCCACTGTTTTGCTTTGGTCTACACATGCTTTTACAGCTAATGAAAAGTAGCAGATGTCCAAATGAATGAAAAAAAAATGTAGCATTTAAGTAGTATGTTTAGTTCCATGGGCACGCATATGATATAGAATTTATTTGGCTAATATCTAAAATGTCAATGCCAGAGACAAATATTTTTTTTATTATTTCAAGAACAATGCAGTTGGAATTTAAATATTTTCTGCTAAAATCTCCTATTTATCAAATCCCTGCATTAAACTTATAAAATGAATCTACCATTGCATTCCATTTTTGCCAACTCTAAACTACATTTCAGGGACATGTTCTTATTAGGCTTTGGATAACTTAAGAAACTATTGCTATAATTAAAAAAAAAAACGCTATTATAATATTAAAATACCTGTCTTAATACATCTCATTCTTTACTTTGTTGTAAAATTATAATTCACAACAACATGTTTTTCTTTCTAGCATAGAGCTATTGGGGTTGAGGCTCGTTCATTTCTGTGAAGTATAAATATGTATATTTTTCTCCACAGTTTAAGATGAACAATGACTTTATCATGTGATTAATTTAATAAAGAATTTCAGCAAATTTTTAGGATTTCAAATGGCCTAGTTGGCATTCTTGATGGAAAAATAATTTCATTACCTGTTATAGATTGTTTAGAGTCACACAAACAACTGTACAAGCTTGAGTCTGTTCCACTCTGAACAGTGAATGGCTAGTACCGTGCTTTGTCCACTGGAAATTTGTAGAACTGGAGAAGATGCATTTGAAGTACTATGACATTTTGTTATCACATCAGATGAAAGATTCCACAATATGGTTTTTTAAATTTATTTTATTTTGCCTTCATTTGCATTTGTTTTCTTAGAATTTTGTTTTATTTTCTATTGGAAATTTTAGCCAATTAATTGAAAAAATATATATTTTTTTCTGTTCCTCATCTGCTTTATTAATAGTCTGAAATAAAACAAGGTGAAATATAAAATATTCTTTTGGAATCAGACATTTCCAAATCAGAATTATACCTGAATTTCTGATGATTCTTCTCTTTCTCTAAGAATATATTACAAAATATGCTGACTTTGCAAGATTTTTCTTCTCAGAATCACAGAATCACATGGATTGGAAGGGACCTTGAAAGATCACCTAGTCCAATCCCCCTNTTCTCCAAGTGGTGTTCCAGTGTTTCACCACCCTTATTGTAAAAAAATATTCCCTGTATCTAATCTGAATCCACCCTCTTTCACTTTAAAACCATTGCCATTGTCCTGTCATGACAGGCCTTGGTAAAATGTTTGTCCCTGTCTTTCTTATAAGCTCCATTTAAGTACTGAAAGGCTGCAAAAAGGTCTCCCAGAGCCTTCTCTTCTCCAGGGAGAACAACCCCAGTTCTCCAGGTGGGATCTCATCACTAGGTTGGTCAGGCAGGATTTGTCCTTGGTGAAGCCGTGCTTGCTGTTTCGAATCACAGAAACTGTGGTACATGATCATACAGGTTGTCAATAGAGGCAGCTCTCCTACATCTGACAGTCCTCAACCGTTCATAAGATGAAGCAAAAATACTCAAGGTGAACAAGTGGAAAGTACCCTTCTCACAAAAGAACTGTGACGAATCATGAAAGACACTCTATATGCACAATGATAAAATCTTTTCTGTAGCCCTTTTTTAGCGGATCTCTAATATTTTAATTTTTATTTTTTGTTTAATTTTTAACTCCATAAACATCTCTTAGAAAATTTGCCTATGGTTATAGTTTTTTAAGGAATATTTTTGATAATTAATTTTTTATTGTAATTTTTCTGGTTTTTGCTTTGTTTTGTTTTGCTTTTTTTCCTGAGGGTAAATAAACAAAGTACAATTTAAAACTACACTTTGAGTACAAATAAAATATTCTGATATGGATTTCATTTTGTATTTTCTGAAAACAAGATTTTTTTGATCAAATTTAACTTTGTCTTTCCTTACTTTTACTGCAGTTCCTTAATGTTCTCATATATCAAAAGGAAGAAATTTTGCTTCTGTTTTCTGAAGCGTTGTATATTTGGTGTGATGCTATTCAGTCACGTCCTTTCTTACATGTTTTATTTTTTCTCACCTACTGGTGTCTCTCCATAGGTTTACTTTCCATTTTTCTAATAATCCCTTTTACCTATTTCCAGACTTACATTAGTACATGAGGTAGAGAAATATCCCACTTAATAAATTCAGAGTTATCCACTTGCAAGCACCCTCTATATCTGTAACGTCTCATTTATTTGTTCCTTATACCCCTCTGTTTTTCTGTCTCTCTTCCTATCTCCATCACTAAACAGATACATTTTTGTGTACACCTGCGGTTTTCCTCCCCACTCTCTATTCTATTTTTTTATATTGCTTCTGTTCAGAAGCAAGTAATACCAAAACTGGAACTATTATACTTTGGTTTCAACAACATTTTTCAACTAGAAATTTGGGAGAAAAGAGCTTTTCCTTGCTTTTTAAGCATCAAACAAAAAAGATTCCCAAATGTTTCATGACAATAAAACCTTAGGTAAAAATAGAGTAACACAGAAAAAAAACCCAAAAAAACAAACATTTGACAAGTTTCTATGGAACTTCTATGGAAGTTTCTAAAGAAACTAACAAAAAAGCCAAACCACCCAGAAGATAAAGGCCCCTACTGTGCCCATTCCATGATCTACCTGAGGACTCCTAAAGTTACTCTGTGGCACGTTGTGGCCATTGAAAGTTGTGTGTCCTCACTTGCACAGGCAGTAGCATGTTGTCAGTGGAGCAATTGGCCCAGGAGAAAAAAACAGTTTTCTATTGGCCTGATGTTTAATCCTTGCCCGTAACTCCATCCTTTGTTCTTTATCCCATCAGAGTGTTTGTTTTCTTTCTGCCACTTTTCTTATATTACTCAGGACTGTGATGTTGGATTTCACTTAAGACTTCTGTATATACCAGAAATACCAGAAATGAGAGAACCATGTACCATCTAGCCTGGCAGTCCATCTCTGAAAGTTGCAATTGCAGAGTGTGTTTAGGAAAAGCACCCAGGCTTGGTCCCTTTCTGCACTGCACTGATTCCCAAGCATCTTTGATTGTTTGACTAGGGACATTGCAAGGACTATCCCGTCCTACTTCTTTCACTATCTATTTATGGAGCTATTGTCTGTGATTTTTCTCATCTCTTCTCTGTCCTGCTGATACTGTCTGCTACTGTGACCCCTACGCACAGAATTTCCAGAAGTGCCATGTCCCCTGTATGAAAAAGTCTTGTATTTTGTTTTATATTAAATCTCTACTAGTTGTTCTGTTTTAACTGCAGTATTTCAACAGAATAAAGTCAGTTCTGTATAATCCTCATTCATCACATTCCTGATTTTTCAAGTCTTGATTAGGTGTCCCTTCAGTCTTTTTCCCAGATGGAAGATTCCAAACAGTCTTTTTGTTCAGTTTTTCCACAGCTTTGATCATTATATTTGCTCTTCCCTACATTTTCTTTTGCTCTACTGTATCTTTCCTGAGATGCTAGGAACAAAAATACACACAGTGCTTGTAGCTTGTAAAGATTTCATGCAATGAAAAAGAACATTTTCTGTCTTGTTTTCAAGAGTGCCATACAGATAATTAGCAAAAACATATGAAAAATGTATGTAGTTTTCAAACTAGTGTTTTCAGGCCTAGGACCTCTATCCAGAAATGAGAATTACACTGGTGGAGTCCTTGGTCTCCTGAGTCAAAAGGGGCCCATTGCAATTTCCTTAATAGAGACGCAGCCTAGAATTTAAAATCCCAGGGCAGACTGAGTTGAAACCACAGGATGCTTAGATATATTCTCAGAGCTAGATATCTGAGAAACAGTATCAACAAAGATATAGTATGAAGTAGAGATCTATGAGTGCTGAGGGCCATGTATGTCCTGTGTGAATAGTGAAACCACACAGTTAGCCATGTTCTGGTATGGCTACTCATCCTGCAGTCACGTTCCCCAAAAGCTGCTTAGCAGATTATTTTCAGCAAGTCTTACCAGCTCTAAAGCTACATTTTAAAAGGTTTAAATTTTATTCTTAAGTGAACATGAACTTGCAGAGACTCAAAGGTGGCATAATGTCCAAACTGTAGGTGAATTTCATGGAATCACAGAATTGTCAGAGTTGGAAGGAACCTCTAGAGATCATCTAGTCCAACTCCCCTGCTAAAGCAGGATTGCCTAGAGCACAGTACTCAGGACTGCATCCAGGCGTGGGGCTTGAAGGTCTCCAGAGAAGGGGACTCCACAACTTCCCTGGGAAGGCTGTTCCAGGGCTCTCTCACTCTCACCAGAAAGAAGTTTTTCCTCATATTTGAATGGAACTTCCTATGTTCCAGCTTGTGACCTTTGCCCCTCGTCCTGTCACTGGAAACCACTGAAAAGAGTCTGGGTCCATGCTCCTTCAACCCACCATTCAGATACTTATAAGCATTAACAAGGCCTCCCCTCAGCCTTCTCTTCCCCAGGCTAAAGAGTCCCAGCTCTCTCAGCCTTCCGTATAAGGAAGATGCTCCAATCTTTTAATCATCTTTATTGCCCTATGCTGGACTCTCTCCAGTAGTTCCTGGTTTCTCTTGAACTGGGGAGCCCAGAAGTGGATGCAGTATTCCAGTTGTGGCCTCACCAGTGCTGAGTAGAGGGGGAAAATGATCTCCCTTGACTTAGTGGCCACACTCTTCCCTTTGTAGCCCAGGATTCCATTGGCCCTCGTGGAGAAAAGGGCACATTGCTGGCTCATGGATAATTTACTATCTACCAGGACCCCCAGATCTGTTTTCTCAGAAGTGCTTTCCAGCAGGCCTGCCCCTAACCTATACCAGTGCCTGGAATTCTTTCTCCCTAGGTGCAGGACCCTATAGCTGCTCTTGTTGAACCTCATTTAGTTCTTCTCTGCCCAGCTCTCCAGCGTGTCCAGGTCATGCTAAATGTGGCACAGCCCCCTGGAGTGTCAGCCAGCCCTTCTGGTTTGGTATCATCAGCAAACTTGCTGAGGACACACTCGGTCACCTTGTTCAGGTCACTGATGAATACATTGAACAAGACTGGACCGAGAATTGATCCTTGGGGGACACCGCTGCTTACAGGCCTCCAACTTGATCCTGCTCCATTAATTACAACCCTCTGAGTCCTGTCACACAGCTAGTTCTCAGTCCACCTCACTGTCCCCTCATCTAACTCACGCTTCCTCAGTTTTCTAATGAGGATGTTATGGGAGACAGTGTCAAAATCCTTGCTGAAGTCAGGGTAGATGAGATCTGCTGCTCTCCCCTCATCCAGCCATCCAGTTATAAAAGTTATTTTAGTTCCCTTCTTATTTTGTTGTTCTCCCAAATGCACATGAAACCACAACGATGCAAAACTCCAATAATTTCAAAGAGTATGAGAAATCAATTAAAATATTTTTTCTCCTCCAAAAAAAGTGGTTTTGGTTGTTTTCAAGATTAAAATAATGAAAGTATTTCTGGTTTGACATATTGCTTTATACTGCAAGCCTTTACTGTCTTCAGATAGTGATTGGTTTTAGATAGATATTTCCTATCTACAGTTGCAAGAATGCCATTCTTTTTCTTGTTTCTGGGGAAAAAAAATCATAAGATCATTGAATTTTATGAAGCATAAACAGACAAAGAAGTCCTTTGAGTCTCTTATATTTTTATTGTTTTGAAGTTAATAGCTGAACATTTTGAGAAATTTCTCTTTTTTAAAAAGCAATAATTTCCAAAGTAATCAGGACCTCTTAAAATATTAAATCTAAAGATGTTTAAGGATCTGAACTTTATTTAGTTAGTACATTATTTCGTTTGATTTTTCCATTGTGGAAGTTGGAATATAAAGATTAAGGATATTAAAATTAGACCCCTAATATAATCTTATTTTGAAAATACTCTTCAAAGAAAAAACAAATTCCACCCAGATGTTTCTCCGTTGAAAAGACAGAATGTTTTTTTTTTCTTCATGTTATCCAGATAGAGTTGGTTGCATTTCTTAGAGAAATAAAATGAAATAAAATGAACCTCACAGTTTTATAGCAAAAAGACTTTTTGAAAAGCCAGACATGATACAGACATCAGGGCAATCTATCATTGGAAATTGTTCAGTTGCTACATAATTACATAAGGTGGTTAATCAAAGATTTGCACTGGCAGATGGTAAACCTTATAAAAATTACATGTGCGGTATTTACTTTTAGTTTCCTTTAAAATTGTCTTTGTTCCATAAGGAGAGAAGGGGTGGCTTTTCCTTGTAGATTGTTTCCCTTTACAAATCTATGGCAAATTAATTCCTGCAGCATTCCTTCTTTCAGAGCGTTAGACCAACGGATAATCAAGTGTCTTGGCGGCAGCAGCAGGCCAGGAGCTGCCCTGTCAGTCTTCCTGTGCCAGATGACTCCATGGGACACTTGTTCTACAGGGCTGGTCTTCCAAGAAGCACTGTCTCAGCTGCATGAAAGTAGAAATCTGGACCTTCATGAGGAAAAGCTAGTCATGAATCCATCCCAGGAAAGATAACCAAAAATTTTCAAGACAAATTTGTCTAAGTCTAAGCATGTTACTGGAGTGCAAAAAACCTCTTATCTTGACTAAAATTTTGATTCAGTCATTAATCTGGATTTCCATTTGAACATCACATGATTTATTATACCAAATATTAAAAAAAATATGGATTGAAACTTTAAAAATCAATTTTAGGGATTTTTTCTGTATGTGAATATATAGGTAAAAAATGAAATAAGTTACAGCAATGTGGAACTGAAATCCAGCTGCATTACAGGACATGAACCAAGAGGTGTCATATTGCAGGAGACAATCTTAAACTTGAGATTCCAATGATTTGTTTTAGAATTATGTTTGGAAAATTACTTTCTTGAGGGGCAAAAGAAACATACATGTCTCAATGCCATTATAGATTTCCTTTGATTTTTTTCTCTTTTCAAAACAAACAAACAAACAAACAAACAACCCCCCCAAAACCTCACATAATAATAAATAGTACATTCTATATTAGAAACTAAGGAAATTATATGTACAGACTACATTTCTAAATAAATTTTAGCTTAAGAATTCCATTTATATTAATAAGAAAATAACCATCAAGTTCTTAAAGCTGTATATAAAATGTGGGACCAAGCTGGCTAATTTGCAGAACTCCGAGAAAATTAAGCAAGACATTTTTGTGTTTTTTCAGAAGTCTGCCAATACACTTTCATTTACTTAGCAATTCAGAGCACCTATAAAAAGTGGAAATAGTTATTGTGGAGTATACTCTCTTAATTACAAACCTCTGCATTTAGACCTTTACCATAGGGAGTAATAAGTGAAAGAAATCCTGCAGTAGCTATTTGGCATAAAACTTTGTAGACTGAAGTTTACAGAATGTTTCATTGTCTTCTTGAGTGTTTTTCCTTTATTATCTTATACCTGATTTTAAGCTCTTCCTCTTTTCTGGGAGGGTGAGTGAGTGTGAGGGGACGGAGTGATATGCAGATATGCTACCATAGCAACTGCTGCCAGTTACCAGACTGAAAATCAGTGATGAAGTCCCAATATGACTTTTCAACTCTAATACCTGAGGCTGGTTGTTTTCAAGGCTTTCTCAGGTTGTTATCAGTCTTTTCTAGCTGTTTTCTTCATTCTATTCTCCAGAGGTCCAACAAATGACCTAAACCTGCCACAGTTGCAGCATTCTTTCCTTCACAGTCCACTTTTATTCATCTGTAAATAAAGGTCATTACCTCTTTTTCAGTGTGTCTCAAATACTATTAATGTTTTGCCTTTCTTTTTTTTTTTCCACTGAAATAGCATGTTTTGGGAAAACAGTAGGACGTGCTTTGTTAATTTTTTTGCAGCAGTTTTCCATGATATAATATCAACCAAGGTTGTCATTCTGAGAGGTGACAATATTTGGCTTTCTTCCTTTCTTAGTAGTTTTCTGTGCTGCATGATCAAATTCCACATCATGAAAATTTTATATATTTTCAATTTTCTTATGTAAAAGATAAAATTATTTTGTAAAATTTCATTTCAGGAAATAATATCCAAAACACTGGTAAAATAGTACTTGAGAGCTGAATATGGAGAATCTCCTTACATTTTCACAGCTAAGTAGGAAAGATATAGGGCCATATTTCTAGAATTACGTGGGAAAATATAGGTGGGGTGTTTATATATGGGGATGTATTTTTTAATAAAGAGAGAGATGAGTCCTACAATTATACTACAAGTGTCCTACAAATTTTTAAAAAAGGTAACTAGGCAACTTTTTTACCAAAGATAGCATAGAAATGAAGTTCTGGTCTACTTTCACAATGAAGAATAGGGCACCTGAATGGACTTTCCTCTTGCCACAACCAAAACACTATAACAGTGACTTCATCTTTACTATCTTGGAAAATTATCACTTTAAATGAATCATGAATGAGACAGTCTTGGTTACATTAATCCAGCCTATGGGCTGACAAATATTATTTCCTTGTGTGCTTTGTTTCTGAAAGTGAAAAGTAAATATTGAATTTGCCACTCGGATTTCCTGTATCAATTTTGTAAATTAGCATGCAAATAAGTGAAGAATGAGAAGTCAGTCCACTTTAGTTACAGTTAGAAATTTAATGTAGATACCTGTCCCCTTAACTAGCCTGTGGTTATGAGAATGCACATGCTCCCTCAATTAACAGCTGAAACACCAAAAGGTGTAGCATTAAAGTACATATATTTTACACAAGTAAGTAGGTATTGGTCGCTTCATTGGAGCTTGTTGTTTGTTAGTGAATATCAAGACATTCAGTTTCAGCACAAAAGTAAAGTGTATGGACACTTCTGCTACCTGAGCTCCATGGAAATGGACGTCTGGGATGGTTTTTCACAGGGAGCCTTCCTGTTGCATCAGCCTAAATGATTTACCGCTACAGTACAACTGAGTTACATCTGCTAAGGTTACCAAGTATTTGAATATTAATTCTTCTATTTTTACCTTTGCCAGGAATCCTGTGTTTGCTCTGAACGGAACAAAGTATTTTGTACACTGCTGAAGAACCAGGAGACCTTCATGCACAACAAGTTTTTTTAACGACAAGGTGTTTTGAAATGAATGAACCTGAATAGAATAGAATAGAATAGAATAGAATAGAATAGAATAGAATAGAATAGAATAGAATAGAATAGAGGTTTAATCTTAATAAGAACTGATTCTGGTTGATGTATTGATTCTGATCCTTGGTTACTTAAGTGAAAACAGCACAGAGAGCTGCCCTAGCATGACTAGAGATTTCTCTTTAGGGGTTACTCATAGGCTACAACCAGCTCTTCATAATTTTCCTTGACAGAGTGGACATCACTGGAGCATGCTGCATGCCAATTTCTGACACAGCCCATAAGAAACTGTTCTGCTTGGCAAGCAATGGACTTTAAATGAAGTGCTTTAAATGAGAGCTAATATAGCCCCCAAATCTGCCCTCATATCTGGAATAGAAAGGCAGAAGTTCTGCATGCTGCCTTGAAAGCTGCTACTGCTTCGAGTGTTGTTGAATTATTGCCCAATCGCTTGGTAATTTTTTTTTTTTCATTTGTTGTCAGTGCTTCCAGTAAGGCAACATTACAAAGAGAAAAGTTAGTGCTGTAGAGACCAGTAGAAAATGCTGTCTTCTGTTTCAATAGGAAAGCTTGACTTTGACTTGACATCGATATTAAGCAATACATTACTGTGAAATCAGCCCTATGGAAATCAGAGGTTGAGCAGCTAAATCACATGCTCAATCCTAAATAAGCAGGGAGCAGAACTGATGATGAAGGTTAAAGTTAGGGTTTGGAGAAGCATTTGAGAAGCTGAATGCTTGAATTTCAGACTGAATGGTTTTTCATTTCATGGATACTTTAACAGATGCACTTGGTTCAATAGAGAGCAATCCTCCAGATATCAGAATTAATACTAAAATATTCTATTATGGTCAGTAGTTTTGTAATGAATACATGAATTATTAATACTAGTATTTCTTCTGTAGTTTTCTACAATAGTAATTGGGTGTTTCCAATATAATGCAGTCCTAGGATATATCAAGCAAATTTTTTCCAATAGAAATAGGGAAGTATTTAAGGGCATTATACTAAACACAAGTGTACAGTGTACGCTTGGTACTCCAGAAAGATACATTCATACAGGAACCAATGCAGATCAAGAAACCTAGGGTGACTGTGGCAATAAAGAATTATTCTTATTGGAAGAGACTAAAATTATTTGACTGAATTCACCCAGCTGAAAGCTCCCTATAAACGCCTTATGGGAGAAAACATCAGAGAAAAAGAGTTATATAAACTAAAGGACTATGCTGGAACAGGAATACATTACTCTAAACTGCTCATGAATACATTTACAGTGTCATTTCTAAATATCCAGTCAAATAAATTCTTGAATTATTTTCAAAAGGGTATAGAGAGGGAAAGAAAGTAACCTACTTCTGAGATGGTTTTGGATGACCTTTTATTAGGAGTTATATAAATAGTTACTTGCAATAGCTGAGGATGATGCTCTCTGGTTCAGGCCTTCTTTTCAAGGCAAGTTTTGTGAAGACTTTTTGTACAGTGGTAGTACCATGTTGTTGTCTTTTTTTTTTTTGTCAAGGAAGCCAGTGACTTGTACAATTTTGTGCCTCACCAGAACAAGTGCTGCTTTCAGAGGAAACCAGGACACGTGTTTGTAGAAGGACTGAAAGACTTCAGCACACCATGTTGGGTTTAAGGAGGTTTCTGAACTGCAAGGAAATTGCTGCTACCTCTAGGTTGAAATGAAGGAGCACCTGTCCTGGTAGCAGTGTTGCAGCTGGGACTTCCTGCAGCTCTCCTCCATTCCTCCATTTCAAACTCACTTCTCAATCCTGTAATTCTAAATGAGCAATTAAATAATTTAATGCCTTTCTAATTGTCCCTAGACCCTTCTTATCTTTCCTATCTTTTCTCCTACCTTAGAGCCAATTCTACTTTTTTTAAAGCCTGGCTAAACTTCCTTTCCTTGGAAAAAAAAAACTTCAGGAGACAAAGTAATTGTTTAATCGGGCCACCAATAGGCATATTCCTGGCTCTAACATTAATTTCTTCTTAAATATCTCCCCAGCCTGATCCACATCTGCTGTTCAGTCATGGCACTTTCATTTCTGTATGATTGAACTGCTTCATTAAATCTTTGTATTTTTCTTTGCTGAGAGATTTAATTGCTGTGTATGTGTCAATAATATTTTTCAGATGTTTACAGTGATTATATCTAATTTAATTGGTTCATGCCCAGGCAATGTCATGTGAATGCTGGTTAGTAACATGAAATTGTTGAAAAGTTGAAATATTGCTGCTTATTCTTATTAAATATATTCCAAGAATTGAACCTAGGTGTTGCCTGGAAGCAAAATGACAAAGCAGACATTTTTGAGGTGTATTGTATGGAGGGAAGGGTGTCACTTCAAACCCAGTGTGGATTGCCTGTAATGGAAACTGATAGAAATATAAGAAGACATGTTGCAGATATTTCAATTTGGTTACTTATAGAAAGAACAGAAACAACAATTACCTGTGCTTTTGTATCCTACATCACACTATAGTGCTCTTATAAATAATTAAAAAAATGAAAGTTTTTTAGGCACCCTCTGCTGAACAAAATTCTCTGTTTGGGAAGGAATAGAAGCTTCTCAAAGGGCATAGGCATGGGTACTACACTGGGAATATAGAGGATGGAAAAAGACAATGGGGAATAAAGCAGATGTAAAGAAATAACAGAAGTTAAAACAAGGAAATTAAACACTGGAAGGATTAGCTAAGTGAACACCTGCCTTCTGGCTGCTGGAAAGGAACATTTCTCTTTCCACTTTGAGACTGATAATTGATTATTAAAGGTGGCATAATATTTTTCACTTATATTTCACTTTAACTGCACTGCAGGCAATCCTCATGTGGAGAAATAATTTCTTCTCAAAGCCCAAGAGGTTACAAATAATTACCTTAATAGTAATTGAATTATGCCTTATTATCAGTATCATATAAGAATTATATTTGAAAATGCACTGGTGATGATATGTAAGGTTTCAATTCTACTTAAAGTGATACATGCTTCAATTATACGTCAGCTGAAATTAGTACTAAACCTGGTGAAAACTATACATACTCCTCTGTATGCTCTCTTTAAAGCCTCTGTGAGTCTTGCAATCCATTGAGTATGGCATTAGCATCCACACTACAGACTTAACCTTGCCGTTGTAAACTACATTTATGCCATACAATAGCCATCTTTCAAATGCACATCACAGTACAGATGCTCTAAACTTCTATGTATAATACCAGTAGAGAAACCTGACATAAAATTTTGACACTAAATATCTTGACTCAAATGTTTACTTCATTTCAATTCTAGATACACTAGTGAAATGAAAAGAAGGTCTGTCCAAAGCTATATTCTAGAAAATAGGTCAAAAAAAGATCATGAAACAACTACAACCTGGAGCTCATGAGAATAATTCATGTTCTAGTATGTACAACAAAGAAAGGGTGATGGGGGACATCTTTTATTAAATGGTAACAATCTGACTTATAATTTTACTGCTGTCAGTTGAATTTTATTGCAGAAGAAATAAGAATGGTGCACAAAACAATGGTTTCCAGTCTTTTCATTATTACTAAAAATGTCAAAAAAGAGATGGGAACAAAGCAGTGAAGTTGATGCACAGCACACCCAAATTGCACTCCCATATTTGTGTATGATAGCATAATTTTACAATTCAGTTTGTATGTACATGGATAGGCATTATTTTTGTTGGTCATGGTGAAGTCTTTGCATTTTATTGGTGAACACATCATTAAATGACCAAGATTTAATAAATGTCTTAGTTTGAAATAAAAATTAGTTTTGCAGATATCATTTGATTTTAATGAATATGCCTCTCCTCTCACCAAAGTCAGTGGGTCACGTAACCTTAACTATGATGAGAACATCATATCAACTGTGATGTGTCTTGTGTTTTATCCAGTTTTTACTGACATTTCATGTGTATATATTCAGGGGAGGGAAAAGAGACAGAAAGGCAGAACACCTTTTCTTTGGGAATTTCAGTGAAATAAGGTTGGGGTAGTCTTCTTTTCTCTTTTGGGAAAAAAAAACAATACTGCCATCTGTTTACACAGTGATTACTGTAACCCAGTAAAGATGACCTTATTATACTTTTCACATAATTATTAAGAATACTGATAACTTTCTTATTCTCATCTTGGTTTTACTTTCTACTTCTTATTATAGTTTATAAAAGTAAGCTATTACAAAGTTTTGCATGTGAAGGGAATAACAAGCTTGGCCTAATCCCTAACATGGCTATACTGCAGCTAGGTGGCTGTGATTCAACTGTAGCTACACAAAGAGCCAGAGGATGAAAAAATAACAGATAAAAATTTGAACAACTAGTTGTTTTAAAACCCACATTTTTTATGACTATAGAGAAATGAAAGTGTTAGCCTTGGCCTGATAAAAGGAATAGCGTAATGATTATCCGTTCATATTCAAAATTCACACTCCTGCAATAATAATTTATTTTGAAATCAGCAGCAAAACAGGCCATTACTTGATGGAGCATAGTGGTTGAGAGTTACTCACATCCTCCTCCATAGTGCTCAAGTGTTGTGGTAATTGTAAGGTCAGGATTACAAACATAGAAAGCAGCATGTCTTGTAAAGAGGAGGAAATACGCTCTGAAAATATATAATGTATGGATAGAGTGGATGAAAAGTCTTTTAATCTGGATTCACCTCACCAGCTGCAGTGTATTGAAATATAATTTACTCTCCTCTTTCTAGATTTTGAAATGTATTTGCCCTCCTTTTTCTGTGTAACCTTCCCTAAGAAAATATTTGAGGTGTGGCTAAAATAGACTTCATAAATGTGTTAACTCTGATGCTTCAAGCTGAGAGAGGAATACATTTTTTACTCCCTTGCAAAAGTGAAATGCTGAGAAGCAATTAGTTTCACTGAAACTCTGCTTACAGTTGTGGGTGCTCCTTCCTGTTGAAAACTTCTTTCTGATCTTCCTGCAACATTTTACTGAATGACAAGCTATATTTTAAACATCTGCAGAAGACGGCAAGAAAATGGATTACTGAATGACTGAAATATTTTGTTACTGGTTTTCAGCCTGGGACCTTGATTCAATTCCCTGCTCTGCCTGAAGCACTTTACACTTGTGCTTCCCACTTCCCACAAGAATACCCTCACTGTCAGGATATTCAGCCTTTTTGAGTGGGATCTGTCAAACTCCCTTGTTAAATCTAATCCAACTCCCACAGGAGAATCCTACTTTTTGATTAATACATGGCAGTTTTGCAACCTGCATTAAGCAAGTCCAAGCAGTGTTACAGTGAAAGACGAGACTTGTTTCCTCCTCCCCTCTCTTATTGCACGCTTCCATTAGCCTCTCTGTACTTGGACTAGGTAAAGTGTAGTGAAGGGATGTCAGATGAGCTTCCTAGACCAAAAGATTTGTTTTATACAGCAATAAATTATCACCAGGGCTGTCCGAGTTAACTCTCAGTTGCAATATTAATAGCTATTTTAATGGCAAGAACTATTTAAATGTAATGTACTTACAGAACAAGATCCTGAAAAGCTCTTTGAGATGCTACTTTAGGATGCTCATTTTGGATCTGCAATAAAAATTAATGCTTATATATTTTGTACACAATACAGAAGGATTAGGATTAGGAAGTACAGAAAAAGATTAGACCTAAATCAATGCAACCCAAATACATTTAGATCTACTAAATGCTTCAGTAGATACTTATAGGGGATGCTATCATGATGAATCATGTTTCCCCATCTCACCCAAAGCTATTTAGTAAAAGTTATGAATTTGTGCATAGTTTTATGAAGAGTGACATTCATTAAATTGTTCCTCTTTTGTCCTTAAAATTAAATTAATTATCAGTCAACTCCATTAGATGAGTCATGGGAACTATTAGAGTTCCCTCAAAGCTGATATGTGGTTTTGACTCTTTTTATCTTGTCTTCTAAGGACCCTGCCTTTATTTAAATACAAACATGAACATGAGTAACACTCTCAGACCATAAAGTTGAAGAAAATTTTTAGGGCTTGCAATGACCACTCATTAATCATCAATATATATATATAAAGAGTGTTTTCATATATTTTAACAGCTTTAGTTCTTTCTTTATGTCAGAAAAAAAGGAATATATTTAAGATGTTAATACTGCAAAACCACTTGATTTTCAAAATTGAACTTGAACTACTATAAATTAACCATAGAAAATATGAAAGTAGACTGCCAAATGCCTTGCTCAGAGCATTCAAAAGCCCTCGTCACTTGTTAACATTTTCTTAATGGTGGTGATTAATGATTGTATTGACAAAATGAGGAGATTTTGCTTATTTTCTGAGAGGCAGTTTGGATTCAGGGCTCCTAATTGAAAAAAAATTAGTATAAATTGGTCTAAAAGTATTTACTTTTAAACTGGAAAAGTATGGTTTATACCTGGCATAACAAAATTTAATTCACATAATTTCACAAGCCTGCATTTTTGTTTTCTTGTGATAGCTCACTTATTTAAGTGTTATTCTATTTAAAATAATTCAGTGAAAAGCCTTAAAAAGAACAATGCTTCCTAATTCAGAAAATTAAGAATTATCTTATTTGTAATATCTCTTGTGTAGCATGGAATGTTCTTCAAATTATACACATATTTACTTAGGTTTGTTGAGCAGATGTGGGATTAATTATATCTCTTAGTACTTTGTTAAACAGGGGCTCATGTGCCTAAGTGGATGGCCATGGATATGAGAAAGTAGTTTGATAGTGTGTTAAAGTATGAACATAGTATGGTTATTGGTATATAAAACATTTTCCTTTAAATTATCAACTATAGTGAATAATAAAGTGAGTAGTTACCCAGTTAGTTGTATTATTTCCTGTTTCATACATGGAATAAATTTACCACAAAAATATCTACTATGGCTATTTATTAATGATAATATAAACAGATGAGAGAATGGATTTTTTCACAAGAAAAGCAGGATATGATATTGAGCTACAATAGCCACAGCAACAAAGATGAAATTGTACATCAGCTTACACAATCAAAGTTAAGCTTATGATACTCAAGAGGAAATCAAGAATAAACCCCATTTCAAATAAAATAAAGGAAGTGACTTTCTCTTCTGTTTTGCCCATTTCTTCAGGAAAGTGCCAGTAGGTGTTCTTTCCAGCTTGCCTGCAAGGCAGATGAAAGGCTCCTCAGATTAATTACTGCTCAGTTGTGACAGGCTTGGGAGATGGTTTCTATTCTAGAGCCTACGTTTTTTTTTCTTTTTCTTTTTTNTGGTTTTCCTTCATTTCTGTCTGAACTCTGACTTACCACTATGGAATAAAAAGAAAAGCTTTCAGTGCACTGCCCAGACTGCCACAAATGTTATCCTGATGATAGTACAGGATTAAATATAGATTTTTTTTTTCTTAAGCATTTGTATCGTTGTTTGTAGCAGACCCTCTGCTCTATGGAGAAAGCTTGAGATCTTTCCCAAAGCAACTTGACGTGCAGTGAAATATTGGTATTTGAATTAGAGTCTAATCATCAGCAGCAGAGAAAATGACGTGTTTCAGTTCTGTCTTTTTTGTAGCCAATTACTCCAGGCTCCTAGTGTTCATGTCTTCCATGTACTTTCTTTAATTAGCACTTTATTAGTTTGGCTTCAGAGAGCTGGTTTTGGAGAAAACTTTCCTGAAGCTGCCAAATGGTCACAAGCAGGAGGTGATTAAATTTACTCTTAAGCAATAGGCATCTGCATGCATTCTTTGAAACTCTGTGTGCTTTAAAAGATGTGTTCCCAATAATTTATGCCCAGAGGGATATTATGCTGTCAGTAAATGCATCTGAAAAACTGCCTCACATTATTACCACTGTCTATATGCTATTCATTTAGATCTATTTTAATAATAGGATTCTTGACTCCTCCCCATTAAGCTCAAGTTGATTTATGGTAATAGCAAAGGAAATATGAAATGCAGGGGCCTACTTTTTTGGTAGATTGGACAGGGGAAAAAAGGAGCAATATCTATTCAGTACAATCCTTTTTTATTGCTTCCATTATGGGTAGCTCTGTAGTCTTTATAGCTATTAACCCCTGATATTGTCTGCAGAGATGTTTATTAAGGAGGACTGGGCTAGTCAAAACAGCAAAAGCATTGAATAAACACAGACGATTTATTAAAACACGTGATATTTTTTTTTCTCTGTTTATTGAGAAATGATAAATTCAGCAGAATATGTAGTTATAAATCCTGCGGGTTTTGTTATAGCACCAATGCTTATAGCACAAATGGTAGTTACATCAGTGAAAATTTTTCATTTAATTAAAGGTCAGACACCTGGTCAGGTCCTTTAGCCCATCAGATGGCCATTGTGCAATGGCAGGTAGGGAGCAGGCAGTAGTGCAGGCTCTCTGAGGGCAAACAAAGGTAAAGCACAAGCAGGGACACTTATTTAAACAGTAAGGGGCTTATTCTACTTCTCACTGACAGATATCAAGCAGGTGAATTTACTTGGGTTGTGTTTTGATTTGGTTTGTCTTTTTTCAAATCACCAACTCCAGATCTATGCACAGACAAGGTAGACCTTCTCCTGAGAGGAAGACTGCATTTCAGGATCTCCAGGTGGCACCTGCTTCCAGTTATTCCCCTTGTTCATATCACTACACATTTTCCCACGCTAGATTTGTAGTCTGGAGGAGCACAGGAGTACCATAGTATTCTATCTGCTGGTATATTCTTTTTGCAGTTTAATGAAATTTTCTAATACTATTACAGAAGTTTATTGAACATGCTTTCCTATTTGACAGTGGTATTGTTCACGAAGAGGTGACTCATGGCTTTACTAGTTCATGAACATGAGTTCTGGCAGCAGTTGGTGAGAAGATGATTATTTATTAGCAATTTTCAAGGTCTATGTCTTGGTTCACAATTATATTTCACCTGAACTGATGTAAACAAATGAAAATATTCAAAAAAATGCAAAGGCATTTCTTTTAAATCAATTTTTTTTTTTTTGCAATCACTAAAAGAAATACTTTATTGTAGCTAATACAGTCCATAAACAAATTAAGAACTTAATTCACTATCCTGTAGCTAAATGGTATGCATAAATTCAGTAGATTAATTTGTTTTTTCAAAGGATGATGTTCAACACAGGGATCAGCAACCTATTCTGACATGAAGTCATTTATATCTGTGCAGAAGGAGTACAAAATGCCTGAGGGCATAGCCCTTGGTTTCTTTAAAAACACATCTAAAAGGTAAAGGAAGCAATTAAAGACTAAATCTGTCTTAACACTAGCTGATACTATTATTTTCTGTAGACAATATCTTAGAAAGAATAGAGAAGCAACAGGTGACAGTAAAAACAGATAGAAGATACTGTTCAATTAGCTGCTATCACACCTATTAAAAATAACTATTTTTTTCAAAAAAAACCCCCTCTTGTGGAGTATTTTTGTAATATTCCACAAAGCACAGCAAAAATCCCAAGTGACCCATTTTTAATATGAGTCAGATTAATTTATCAGCAATCTTATAGCTAAGTGTTTATCTGATTTTACTGGAACCAATCTCATAATTTGAATGAATTCAGTGATTTGTGATGCCACAGTCATCCATTTTCAGCTGGCAGGTGGCAGAACTTCCTTGAAAATGAGCAAGGATTAACATTTAGCTTCGTTCATCAATAGCAACAATAGCACTAAAACTAGTAGAGGTTTGACAGAATGACTAGAGTGCTATAAGTAACGAAAGCTAGACCTCTCGGTAGTGTTGTCATGTCTCATAAGCAAGGCTGCTGCACTGTACATGACTGTGTCTGCAAACAAACTTGTGAAAAGCAGAAATGTATAGTTACTGCACCTGCTCTGGTGTGTTTAAAGCTGTGCAGAGACTGGGATGCAAAGAATAATAAGGGCTTCTACAGGTATGTCAACCAGAAAAGGAAAGTCAAAGTGTAACAAGTCATACAAGGAGAGGCTGAGGGNGTGTAACAAGTCATACAAGGAGAGGC